>PITA01002027.1:0-173721 GCA_004023965.1 Spilogale gracilis
TTCTTTCTGGTTACAAGTTTTAATCATCCTACTAAGCCACCCCTTGCTTGCCGTTTGGCCCTGTTGTACCTCGGAAAGGGAAACTCCAGGAAGCCAGTGCTATGAAATGGGAAAAACTACTGAAACGTGGATTGTTTTCTTCAGTTCATAAACTCTAAAAGGAAAAATATTTGTGAAAAAACAGCTGGTCAATTTAGAGCCGCCTCCCATTGTTTGAAATATTTTGTAATAAAAATCCTGAATAGACGGCGCAGGAAGACTCCTCTCAGGTGACATTTGGATCAAACCCTGAGTGACAAGAAGTCAACCCATGGGAACATGCAGGGCCAGAATGTTCCAGGCGAAGGCAATAGCAGGTGCAAAACTTCTAGGGAAACGAGTCTGATGTTGTCAGACATGGCTCGAACACGGTGGAGATGGCTACATCAGAATAAAGCAGGGAGAGGGTGGATGGTCTAGAGGCCAGCAGAGGCCGGGACACTTGAGAGCCGAGCAAGTTCAGTGTGGTGTGTGGGCCATCAGTCCTCACACCATCTCCACCTGGGAACAAGGGAGGCAGTCAAGAACTTACAGCATTTTGACGTGTCTGCAGCCTCAAGGAATATAATTAATAGTAACTCACTTTTGTTGTATTTCAAAGAATGCTTGGTTGGTAGTGGATAGGGTGGGGGCGGTGAGGAATGGTTCTTCACCACACATATTTTGAGACGCCATCATCTAGAGCCTCATAAGCTATAGCAGAGAGTTCCTGGGGAAGACTGGAATTGAAGGCAAGAGTTTCAGCAAGGAGAGCAAACAGGGTCCTGTTGGGATGCCTGGATGGCTGTCAGTTAAGCGTCTGCCTTTGGCTCGTCCTGGGATCAAGGCCCGCACTGGGCTCCTTGCTTTGTGGGGAGCCTGCTTCTCCAGATGTTTTCCCTGTTCGTGCTTGCTCTCTGTCTCTCTACCTCACGCTCTCTCTGTCAAATAAATAAATAAAATCTTAAACCTCCCCCCCGCCACACACACCAGGGTCCTATTAGCAATAGGCAAGGGGAGTCCTGGGTGTGGCCTGGGCCGTGGTCTGAGAGAGAAGATGGAAACATGATATTGTGGGGTTGGATGAACTGGGTGGCTGTAGGTGAAAGAGAGGAATCGATGGTGCTTTGGAGTTTAGGCTTGAGCAGCTAACGCCGTCTGCTAAGTCGCTCCTTCACGGTCTTCGCTGTGGCCTCCCCTCTCCCGCCCTGCCAAGGCCACTCCGTCGGAAGTTGAGCAATGGCTTCCTGGTGACCCCATCTGGCAATCTTCCTTTCTTTACCTTTCATCTCATTTCATTCTGTTGACTGTTCAGCTCTCTCACTCTAACCCCCTTTTTGAAATTTTCTTAACCTGTTATCTGTGCTCTCTGTTAGCTTTCCTTCCATTTCTTTCTTTTTTTTTTTTTTTAATATTTTATTTATTGGAGACAGAGAGAGTGAGTGCACAAGCAGGGGGGACTTTCCTTCTAGTTCTACCCATTCCTCTTCACTTTCCCATCAGAAACACAGCCTGCCTGAACCAGTCAGCTACCCGGTGTTTTCCCTATGCACATTTCTATAACTGCTACCATTGGCACCATTTCATGTTTATCCATCTGGAGACTTGGTGTCATTTGGGATGTTCGAGATGTGCACAAATCCATCATCTGCCAATTCTTCTGGTACAAAAAGTCCTTGCCTCTTTCCTCATTTCCATGCCGCTGTCTCCTTCCAGGGACAACCCATGTATTATTTATCTTTTTTTTTTTAAGATTAATTTATTTATAGGAGAGAGAGAGAGCAAGAGCCACCAGGTGAGCAGGCGGAGGGGAGGAGAGGGGAGGAGAGAATCTCCCCCTGACACGAGGCTTGATCCCACAACCCTGAGATCGTGACCTGAGCTGATATCAAGAGTCAGACGCTGAATCCACTGAGCCAACCACGCGCCCCTGTCTCACGTACCTCTTGAGCCACCCTGTAATGTCCTCCTAACCATTCCCCTTCCGTCCAGTTAGTTTTGCATGGGTTTATGACTGATCCGTACACTCAGCTGTGTCTTTTTCTCACTTCATACATAGCAGGTTCCCAGTACTTATTTTTGGAATTTGTAGGCAAGGTAGCTTCATGGCTGTGTGGAGGTAAATGCTGCTTCCCTGTTACTCTCCTTGTAGATAGTCACTGGCTCTTTTGTGCTGCTGGAGCAGGTTTTCTCTAAATTCCACTTGCATTTCCACATTTGCTGCTAAGGCTGCAGTTTACATTTCTGTTGGATGTTCATCTAAGCCACGAATACCGGCTTCTCTCTGCCCGTGAAAGATCTTAAGTCACGTTGTTCACGGGACAGCAGTCTGCGAAAAATATAAAAGTGTATCCTTATAAAAGGGCAAGGATGAATGTTTTGCCACTGTCATTCTTATTGCTCTGGGCCTTTCTAGAGGAATGTGGGAGCTGGAGAGCCCCCTTTGTCTGCCTTCACGAAGACGAAGCAGGGACACTTGCAGCTGGCATGGCCGAGGGGCGGCAGCACGTGGCGTCCCTGGCTTCCTGGGTTGACAGTGGAGTTTGTGTGGCGTTTGGGCCCAGCATGTGAGGTGGTGAGATAGCCAGATGTGTTCGGGGATAAGAGAACATTTTCTTTCTCCTTTGTATTTAGCTCTAGGATAGAATCATCTCAAACCATAATCAAAATTGAGATTGTTTGCAAAATTTCTCTCCCACTGGAAGAACTAGAAGCATCATGTTGCAGATGTGGTGGGTCCTGTAAACCACCCAGACAACCAGTTCCCGGGCTTCCTGATAAAGGGCTATTGTTTGCAGGGAGTCTTTTGTGGCCTTCCTGCTTCTGTTAATGATTTAATTAACAACAGGAAGTAAATGGGATGGAAAAAATTGTAAAGTATGTCTGACATACTCTTATCCTTCATCCTCTAACAAAAATCGACAAGAGAGGATAATTTATATGGGCAAAAATGTGTTTCTTAATAGGCTGTAGTATTACCCCCTCGATGCATCTGGAAAAGCCTGATGTCTTCCATCGTATAGTGCCCCTGAGAGTGATGCTCATCACCAACCCTGAGGAAACAAGAGGGCAGGCGATGGTGTGAGTCTTTTATCATGGAGCAAAAAAGGGAATTGACCCAGTTTTGGTTACTCCAGGATTTCAGGCCAGACTCTGTTTTGTCAGCTCTTTGATAGGACATATAAGAAATAGTTGCTTTATTTATGGAACACATCATAAAATCTAAATTTTAGAACTCTTGTCTGGGCCTTGGGAATTATTTTGCTTTGGTTCAGTTTTTTAAATTCAGTGAGTTGAGGGTGTGTCCGGCTTTTTCAAATTCTGTTGTATAGCATCACAAGGACATTTTTGACACTTTGGGTTTTCTTTCATGGAGCTGTTCATTGAACTCATGTGGTTGAACCGAATGTGTGAGAGAATGAACAAGAACCACCACTGTCCTCATAATCCTGCCCTTCACAGAGACTCGAAGGATTTTTGCCCAAAAGGCCATGTGTATAGGAGCTTCAAAAGGAAGTGTAGGTAAATTTGTAGACTATGGGAAGGAACACAGAAGGTAATTGGCTGGCTACCACTGGAAGAGAGCTGCCAGGGAAGTTAGAGAGCCACTTTCTTGGGTGCCTGGGTGACTCAGTCATTTGGGCGTCTGTCTTCAGCTTGGGTCATGATCCCGGGGTCCTGGGATTGAGCCACACATGGGGCTCCCTGCTCAATGGCAGGTCTGCTTCTCTCTTTGCCCTCTCCCTCTGCCATCCCTCTCCCTCTTTGATCACTTTCGCTGTCTCTCAAATAAATAAATAAAATCTTAGAAAAAAAACAAACAAACCCCAAACACCATCAGCTGGCTCCTCCTAAAAGCTCGGGAAGACCACTACTTTGGTGGTGAGGTCCTCCAGGGACGCTCCCCATGCTCTTTAGTCTCCAGTTTATGTGCGGCCCTGTGTCTTCGTTTCACCGCCTACTCTCTGCACTCTCAGTTCGTATCTCTGTTCTAGCAGATGCGTGGTATTCTGTGAGAAGTCCAGCTTTGTGTCTGACTTTTGTGTGCAATTAAGTTTAAGCCTACTGTGCTCAATTGCATGAGAGGCAGGGCCTGGTGTGACCACAGTTGACTCCTGAGGAGGGAACAGGGGGTGCCTCGTTTTATGCTGTGTGCATGGAGAGCTCGGGCTTATGAGAGGACCCATATGCAGATACTTAGGTCAGTGTCCCCTCTCCCTCAGTCTTCTCTCTCTCCCTGGGTGCCAGGTGTTTTAAGCAGAATTATCTACCACACGCAGCTTATTGACGCTGTGTTGGATTTTCTGTGTGTGTTTTCTTCCCTCTTTTCTCCTTCATGCTGGAGCCTGCAGAGAGCTAGAGACCATGTTTTTTTCACTTTGTAACCCCACCCGAACACAGGGCTCACGGAGAGGCAAGAGGTGCTCTGTGGACGGTGGTCCACGGAAGTGGTGGTGGGCGTCTTGGAGGCGATGTGCCCAGGTCCACACGAATGTGGTGTTCCTCATTCTTTCACTTATTTGGGCAAAGAGAAAAGTCGATGAACTGACGGTGGGGCGGGTTGTGAATTCGATTGTTTCCTACCGGCTCCGGAGAAAAGAGCTGTTTTCGAGGGAGCCCCGCACTCGATAGCTCAGTTTAATAATGGGTATGTCTGTGCCGTTTTTCTTCTTCTTAGAATTCCCTCTTCCATTGAGGGAGTCTCCTCCCTGCTTCAGGGGCGCAGCACTTTCTGCTTCCCAGTGGGAAGGAGCTCCTTGGCAGCGCTCTCAGAGGCCCCGGGGGAAGTTGGGTGGTTTTAACAGCATGCTTGGGGGGGGAGTGGGAGACTGGCTCAATTGAAGCCATTTCAAGAAGCGGCTCCTTTCAGTGAGGGCAACAAGGAGTGTCTTGTTCTGTCTTCTTGAGGCTCTGTGAGGGGCCGCCGTGTCTAAGGGAGGCCATTAGCATCCAGGCAGCATGCCACGGGAGTGAATGGTTTCATCTGGACTTCTGGAAATCGGCTGCAGGGTCAGGCCGTCCCTGAAATGGGCCACCGGATGCCAGAGGCAGGCTGTGCCCAGGACGGGATGCGAAGGGCCTCCGATGGGAGTCAGGGTCACACGGAGGTGCGAGGGGAGGCCAAGAGGAGGCCGATGTGGTTGGCTGCTGGCGCACAGGGACACACACGGGTCATCTTAGATTTCTTTGGGGGAATGGGTCTTTATCTAGAAAATAGTATTTAGTTTTCAGTTGCCTTTGTACTTTGGAAATTCCACGTGAGCCCGAATAAAAAAAATAGATATTTTCCGACAAAGAATTGATATGAAAGATTGAAGGGTTTGCTTAGGATCATTTTGAAGGAGGTTGTGCTTTATAAAGTACTTGTTCCTTATAAAACTGCCCTGAAGCCCTTTGTGGCCTGTAGTAGTTTCTGAAAGCAAGCAGTACCATCAGTGTCTGTGCACATCACTTACTCCTGGACACACTGGTGTGACTGGGCCCTGGCCTCAGTTTCTCAAATATGCCTGTCTTTCAGCACACTGCAGTTTCCACCCTTCCTAACTTCGCTCTGTATTTTGTGAGCACCTGCTAGGGAGCACTGTCCTTTAGGCCCCAGACTCCCTGGCTTTATATGCTGATATGCTGACTCCACCACTTAGCTTTGTCACTGGGAGCAAATGCTCATTAACCCTCCAGACTTCAGCTTTGGCCTCTGAACAATACAAATGGAAATAACGATGGTAGTATTTCGTTTCCAAGATTAAATTCAGTGGGACTTGCAAAATACAAAAAAGTGCCATAGCTGGCACATAGTGCTCCATAACAGTTTCAGAACAAGACCCAGTTCCTGCCCTCCTGAAGTTGATAGCCCAGTAGGAGAAACAGACGAGTGAGAACATGGGCAGTGCGTGATGAGTGACAGTGCCTCCTTAGGTTAACAGCTGTTTACAGGCCTCCGTTGTGTGCTGGGCAGTGTTCTAGAGATAGGGCAGTGGACTGAATGGACAAGATACCTGCCTTCATGAGGCTTACAGCTGGTCGGCAGTGGGATAGGGCTGTGCAGGGGAGTGTGTAGGAGCAGGACCATCAGACTGGTTGGGGTTGGAGGTGTGGGCTCCTGCATTCCAGGAGGCCGCCTGGAGGAGGTGAGGCTTGCATTTTCAGAATTGAGTGGATGTTCTGGAGAAAAGTGGACGTGCTATAGGATTCCATTTTCATAAAGCATAAGACAGGTACAGCTAGTTTAGGGCAGTGGTTCCCTTTGTGGGTGGCTGTTGATGGGGAAGGGACAGAAGGTGTCAGGTGTACCCACGAAACCACTCATAGATCTGTGTACACTGAGGCTTAGTGCAGTGTTTTATATATGTTCTTTGTTGATGAGGAGTGAGCATAATGGATAGAAACAGGGGGCAGGTCCTACTTGAGAGTGAGAAGAGCAAGCAGGAAAGGGTATGGGACAGCGTGAGCCCCAGACCAGTAAGCAGTCTGTTCCACCCAGATGGAAGGATGCCTGAGGGGAGGTAAGGAGGCATCACAGTGCGAAGCAGCTTTAGGTTCAGGCTGTTACAGAAGAAAAAAAATCTTTCTCAAGTGCTGGGCATAAGAAGGCGGAGTGCAGAGTCAAAATTCACCTTGGTTTGGATCACTTGCCGCAGGACCTCCATGCATTCTTCTCATCCTTTCAGTGGAATTTTGGAGGATGACACGAAATAATGGATGTCAGGTGCTTGCGCCTGCCATGTAATATTGGTTTATTTTATTTTATTTAAGATTTTATTTGAGAGAGAGAGAGTACAAGCGAGGGGAGCGCAGAGGAAGAGGGAGAAGCAGAGTCCCTACTGAGCAGAGAGCCTGATAATGGACTTGATCCCAGGACCTTGAGATCATGACCTGAGATGCAGGCACCCCTGTAGAATGGGCTTAATCAGTCCTTAGGAGATTTTTAAAGTGTGTGTGTGTGTGTGTGTGTGTGTGTGTGTGTGTGTGTGAGAGAGAGAGAGAGAGAGAGAGCGAACGAGCACTGCTGTACGCGCACATTCATGCACCTTATTTAATTAATTGCAATCCTGATCCTTAGCTTTCCAAATCAAAACCTGGGGATAACTGTATTATGGAATAATGCTTATCTGAGACTTCTGACTCTTTAGTCCAGTAATTATTTTGTTTCATGTAATTATACCATAATAGTATTTTAAAAGTCTCAGTTGTGTTTTTCCTTAAAATTTTTTTGGCTCTGTTCATTAAGTCCTTTTAAGCATTTGGGAACAGTCTTAAGAAGTTCAAAGAATTTCTGTTTATTTCAGTAGGGCTCATGTTTGGCAATCTCAGCCATAAGAGGAATTAAACACCTTTAAATATGACTAGATTCATCTTTCCTGAAATGGTTTGAGTGCAGGAGGAAGAGAAAATGTAGTGAGACCGACTTACTGGAATTTTTTAAAAATGAAATTTACTTTTTTGAAATGTTGAATAAGATTGAGTAGTCTGAATATCTTTATATGATTATGTGTTGGTATAATCAACTCTTTATTAAATGTTAAACTGTCCTGTGAGAAATTCCATTTAATCAATAATTAGCCAAATTCATTCAGAGTCTTTTTAAGGGTAATGACTAGAGTTCAGCCTAGATTCCCCAGATTATCTTTTTTAAATAATTCATACCCTCCTGTTCTAAAGGCCAGCCCCATAACTCACCAGGGAATCTCTCCTGTTTTCTGGGAATGGCTTTGCATTCTTTGTCCCAGCACCTTGAGTCTCTCAGCTGGATATGCCCTCTCTGTTTAGGAGTGAGCGAGCACGCTGGATAACTGCCCTGGGACACAGCAGTGGGAAGCAGCCTCTGGATCGAACCTGTAAGTACCTGGAGGGTAGCAGGCTCTGGAACATGGAGGGGATGTGTTCCCTGCTGGACACAGGGCCGTTAATGGTTAACCACCACAATCCCTGCTCCCTGTGTTTTTTGTCCAAGCATTTGTTCCTCTCACCCTGCATCACAGAACCCTGTGATCCCAGTTTGGGAAACCATGGGTTCTGAATTCAAATCCAAGGTGCAGTTCTTTGTCACATAAAGGTGCCAAATCATTGCAAAGCCTTCCCGAGCCTGTTTAATCATCTGCAAGTTGGCTGCATCATTATATACAATACAGGATTATCGTCAGGATTAAATTAAACAGCTTATGTTGAAAGAACTGCTTGTCCCATAAAGCTCTTAGATTTTTGGCTATTGTAAAAGGGCAAGAGTTGCATGTTTAAGCCTTCTCCATACCACAGTCTGAAGCTAAGATGAAATGTATTTAACCTTACAGAAAATTATTTTACCATTCTTTTTGGCCTTATTTATTAAAGTGATGATATTAAGAAAACGTATTTCATTCTTCTAGGGCAGTAGGAACGGGTGCAGGAAAGGGCGTGTCCTGTGCTAACTTTGATGTTAGGCTTCTCTGGGTATTTCTAGCTGGAAGGTCAAATCGAAAGAACTAGGGCAGCAAAATTGGTTATCTTGGAGGGCTCAAAAATCATAACTTGAAGCTTGGAGCCAAAACTGAAGTGATTGGCTTGAAAGTTACCTAGTATCAAGTTTTATATTATTAAAGAACAAATTAAGAATTCAAGTCAGTCAGTCCCAAGTCACTGAAGTTATAATTGTTTTGTTATGATTCAGCATTTTGGAGGAACTCTAAAATGTTGTTTAATTTCTGGTTGGAGCGTCTTTTATTTCTGAACAGCTTTGGCAGCTTTTCTGTGCCAGTGGGCTGGGGAGGCCCCTGGGATGGGAGCTGGGGCAATGGGTGTACCGCAGATGTTGTCGTCAGTTGGCACGTTAAATCTGTCTGGCCTCAGTTTGCCCAATGCACAATGGGTGTTTATCTGCTCTACTGTGTGTAGCTTGTCAGGGTTATATTTGAGGGAATTTGTGCATCACAAAAGGCCTCTCTTGATCCTGAGCTTCTAAAGTTCTCAAGCTCTTAGCCAAATAAGAGTTCCTGGAACAGTTTCTGCTTGATAGATGGTTAACTTGTTTCTGCCAATGCTGGCCTTGAATTGCACAGAAAGACCAAGTAAAAGTACAGTATTGATTTGTAGCTGTTCTAGTTCTCCTCTGCTACTGGGAGCTCAGTGTGTCCCCTTGCCCTCGCAGCACTGACCCAGGTGGAAATCATTAGATCCTTCACTGCCAAGCAGCCAGACGAACTCTCCCTGCAGGTAGCAGATGTGGTTCTCATCTATCAGCGGGTCAGCGATGGTGAGTGGGGGGTTCCTATGGACACGCCTGATGAAGCTTTCGGGGTGTCAAGGAACAGAGAAGTCTCGTTTTTTAATGCTCATAGTCCGTACCCCTTTCGTTTTCTCATATGCACCTGCCTTTCCTCTATCAACACTATTGCCTTTAATGTTTTTGAATAGGAATGCAGTCACATGGTCTGTTACTCAAAAGCAGCCTTGAATAGTTTCTCTTCCTTCCTAGTCCCCCAGTGACTTAGTGTCAGCTCCAGAGGTTCTTCCTTCCTCACTTAAAAAAAACAAAAACAAAAACAAAAACAAAACAGTTTCCTGCTGCCCCTATCTATGCACTGAGTTGCCTTCCCCAGCCCGGCCTGGCCCAACTCCCAGGCTCCTTTGAGCCTTTCCCTTTGGCGCCTATGGTGGTGTCCCACCTCTGGTAAATCATTCATTCCTTCTTGAGACCCTTCCCTCTATTTCCCTCTCCTCGCCTTCTTCCATCATCCATCAGGCACAAGCCAGGGTAAGGCTGCTGCCTCTGAAGTTCGCTCGCATCCTCCCCAAGCCAGGCAGGGTCCCAGTTCCTCCATACCCGTGTTGCTTCATGAGGATTCTGCTCTGGTTTACAGGCTGGTATGAGGGCGAACGGCTGCGAGATGGAGAGAGGGGATGGTTTCCTATGGAATGTGCCAAGGAGATAACCTGTCAGGCTACAATTGACAAGAATGTGGAGAGAATGGGACGCTTGCTAGGACTGGAAACCAATGTGTAGCCTCCCCGATGGCCTTCGCACGACCTTTGCACTACATCCTGGCCCACTGGTTGGTTTTGGGCCGGCTTTGTTGTTCATTTTAGCACAGCCTGTTTCATTAGAAGAATGGAAACACTTGCCTGTACGCTTGCCAGGAAGTTCTCCTCTCTCGAGAACAGCTACCGGCTACAGTGGTTTTGCAAGGCTCAGCGCGTGCACACCATCCACGTGCAGACTTCTCAAGGCCCGCAGATAGGAGTCTGCTGCAGGGGCCAGGGGGCCGAAGCTTCAGCCGGCCTCACCCTTTCCTGGCCTGGAAAATGGGGATCAGAGGCTGTACCCTGGGCTTTCTCTTTCCTACTTCGCCTACTTTGCCAAGAATGTTACTGGTCCTTCTTTAACATCTCCTTTGTATGGTTCTCCCAATCTTAGCAAGAATCTGTGTTTAAGGAACATCCAGTTCTGTAAATATTTTTTCTTTTATTTTAGATCTGATTCTAATGCTATGAGCATTTCACAAGGAAGTGGTAGAGCTCAAAAGGTGAGCTGTTGAGCTTTTCTAAACCTGTTCCCAGGAAAAGGGAAATTGACACTTGAATTTTTGCCACCTCTTTCCTCATTAGTAGGAGAGATGCTTAGAGATTTTCTTCTTAAATGCATCTTACCCAATATCGGTCTCTGGTAAGTAGAGCCTAATGAAACCCTACTCAGGCTACTCAAATAAGATAGAATATAGATGGTTCACATCAGTGGAAAAAGTCCTGAATATAGGAGAGGGTTTTTTTTTTTTTTTTTAATATTCCCAAATGAGTTGATAAACTGACATGAGGCTGCTTTGCTTTTAATATTTGCCTTTTCTAATTTCTTTGATGAAGGTTTTCAACTGTTCCTACTCCTGTTTCTGAACAGGAAATGGGCTAAAACACAAGCTCAAGGTATCAAGGCCCTACCAAGGTATCAAGATGCAAACATGGTACCTAACTGAAGCAGGACATTTTGGTCTTGACAGGAATTCATTTTATATGCACTAAAGGTCTTGCCTGATGGATCTGGAGGATCTCTTAACTGTGGGTGTCTGCAGAACTTCATTTCTTCCCCTGGTGCAAGGAGAGAGGATTTTAATAGTTCGTGTGATAAAGACGGAATGAGGGTTTGGAATGCAGAGGAGGGGCAGCAGGGAAGAGTGGTTTCTACTGGCAGCTAGGTTCCTCCCTATTCCATTTTCTTCTACAGAGGTATAAATCCTGACAGAGGGTACATTATTCAAGTCCTCAGATCTGTGACACGTTCCACCTACTGCCCACAACCAGGTACCCAAATCATGAGCAAAGTGGCCAAAGCAGAAGCCCAGGGTGGGAGCTAACTATGCTTGCCTCACTTACCCTGTGTCCTGCCAACTCAGCCTTGAGCCAGCCTGGTGCACCCGGGGGCCTTCTCGTCCCTGGATCGCTTGACTTGTGCAGACATTTCTGGGTGTCAAAGACAGGCGAGGCCCTGAGTTCCCTGAGGTCTGGGCCAATAAATGAAGTAAGAGCAGTGGACACAGCTAATTTCTCCAGGTTGGTAAAACAAGGAGTCGATCTCCTCTTTGGTGTCACTGACAAGGAGTTGATCTCCTGTTTCGTGCCATAGACCTTTCAGAGGAGAGGCTAAGAAATTGTAATCTAATCTCATGTGATGTTTGCATTTAAGAAGGTAAAATGTGTTACTTGCAAAGGGGTCATTTTGTGTTAGTTCTGCTAATATCCATTTGAAGCTAAAAAGGAATTGTATGAATCCTGTGTATTAATTTGTAAGTAGAGATGTTAAACAGTCTTGGAAATATGTGCATTTTATAAATCAAAGACTCCTTTAGCAAGCAGGTTAGTACTGTTACTGGATCATGTTATGAAATGGGTGTGAACTGTCATTTTTGTAGGATAGTACTGTTTTCCAACCTAGTTCAATTTCTACGAATAACTTCTCATAACTGTACAATGACTTCATTCAGAGACCTGTGGAGAACAAAAATACTCATTCTTGTCCCAACGAATTGATACTGCTTGTATACTTGGTAAAGTAAGTGAATTTATAAAGATTTTGTATATACTTCTTTGGTATTTGTGTGCTTTAATTCTCTAGAGCATGTATACATTTAAGTATATAACTTGCTGAATTTTTGATCACCTCAAGAGTTCTACTCAGAAGGGACCTATAGCTAACATTAAAGATCTTTCCTTATTGGGTACATGTTGGTATCAGCTGCTTTAGAAGACTGGAGTATTTTTAAGAGCTGGGCCCTGATGTTTCTTCTAGTTTCCACAAGACTGCACGACAGGATAGCTTATCTTAAATAGTTGGTGGTTCCCTAACTGCTAGCTTTTACTCATTTTGGTGACCTCGTATCCGAGCTTTTGTGCTTGTGAAATTTCACCACCTTGTAAATCCTGGTGGAAAGCGAAGACTGACTCCGGTGTTAGTTTCCTTTTACTGCGTAACAAATTACCACAAACTTAATGGCTCAAACCAACATCCATTTATTCTCTCACAGTTCTGCTAGTAAGGTCAACGTGGCGTGGTGGGTTCTCTTAGAGTCTCAGTCTCATAAGGCTGACACCAAAGTGCTAGCTGGCTACTTGCTCAGCCAGAACTTGCTGTCTTCTTCCATGCTCACATCTGTTGGCAGAATTCAGTTCCGTGTGGTTGTGGTACCAAGGTCCCTGCTTCCTTGCCAGCTGCCAGGGCTGTGGGGTGATCACAGCTTCTTGAACCTATTCATATTCCTTGCCATGGGTTCTGTCATCTTTAAGGCACCCGTGGCATGTTGACTCTTTCTCACACTTGGAATCTGACTCCATCTTATGCTACTAGGTGGAGAAAACTCTTTTAAGGAACTCATGTAATTACATTAGGCCTATAGGATAATCACCCTTATGATTAACTCAAAAATGAACTGATTTGTGACCTTAATTAGTTCCATAAAATTTCTTTACTGTGCAATGTAATATAATCACAGGTGTGACACAGGGCCAGACGGGCAGCATGGCATTAATGGGGATCATCTTGTAAGTTCTGCCCTCAATACTACTATAAGCCTTAAAATGCTAGATACTTAGTTTCCCTGTATCTTGTATTTATTAAAGTATATTGTATATATTATTTCCATGTGGTTGGAAACACCAATCAAAGCCTTCTTTGTTGGATTTTTACTCAAGTTAGTGATGGGAGAGAAAGAGATAGGTGTACCTTCTCTGGAACTAGCAAGATACATTCCCCTTTGCTACTACATTCTCCCTAGGCTTTAGAAAGCAGCAGAGATAGAGCTGCCTGAGGGCACATGAGTGCTAAATACTGCAGGCCAGAGTTGAGTGCCTCTGGTGATCACCCTTGTGGATTGAATCCCCAAAGGGCTAACTTTGGAGTGGGGATATGAACTTGGGAGGACCTCAAGCTTTGTTCTCTGGGCTTGTTGCATACTTGAACCAGACAAAGGACAGTTAAACCTTACTGTGTAGGAAGCTAGCATCATCTGAGTTCTGTTATTTCTTTTTTTTTTTTTTTTTTAAGATTTTATTTATTTGACAGAGAGAAACACAGCCAGAGAGGGAACACAAGCAGGGGGAATGAGAGAGGGAGAAGCAGGCTTCCCGCCGAGCAGGGAGCCCGATGTGGGACTTGATCCCGGGTCTCTGGGATCATGACCCGAGCCGAAGGCAGTCGCTCAACCAACTGAGCCACCCAGGTGCCCCAAGAGTTCTGTTATTTCCAAAAACAAAAGTTTGGCAAATTAGGAAGCACTTTGAGACACATCATCAATGGTATAGAAAAAAAACGGATACTTACAGGGACTCTAAATATTGCAATCATTAGGTACATTAAACAATTATAGTTACTATTTTTAAAGAGCAAACCAAACTTTAAAATGCAATACAGTACTAACAACTGAAAAAAGCAACAGTGGAAAACAAAACCAACACTAGGAATTATGGAACTAGGTTGAACAGATTAGATAGCTGGTGAACTGGAAGACAGGCTGAAAGAAACACCCACAAGGAAGTGTGTAGAACAGAGATAAGAAGAATGCAAGGATTCAGCTGGAGTCCCAGAGGACAGCAGAGAGAGAGGACCACTGGCAGGCAAGGGGACCTTTGTAACCTGCTCTGACTGGTCACCGGATGCAAGCTGTCCCTGGGGAGGGGAAATGGCCTTGGGTAAAGTGGCTCTCTTCTGCTGAGGACAATTTCTGCAGAGGGCTGACAGGTGAAGGCCATCATGTGACGGCACTTGTAGCAGCTAAGGGAATCGTCCTTCAATCCTGAGGGAGGATCTGGGCAGAATATCGCAATATTCAATACATGGAGCTATGTCAGTATTTGATACAATAGTCTAAGATAAAAAGTGTGCCCAGGGATAGAGAGAGCTTTAGATAATGATGGAAGGTTTACTGAACCAGCAAGACATTAACAATTCCATATATTTGTTTCCTTCCACTAATATGATCTCAATATATGTAAAACAAAATTTAGGAGAAACAGAAGAAATAAATCCAAAATCATAGCATATGTCACTTAAACTCTCATTTGCTACATAAAAGTATAGAAGATAAAAATCAGTGAAAGTGTGGAAGATGTGAACAATTTAACTTAATAGACATAGACAGGAAATTGCAACAATTTAAGCATATATATTCTTTTCAAGAACACATGGAGTATTAAAACATTTGACCATTTCCTGGGTCAAAAAGCAAGTTTCAACAGATTTTTAAAAGGACTGGAATTACACAGATTTCTATGACTACATTTAGGTTAGAAATCAGTAACAAAGATAACCACTTACTTAAAAACTTAGACCTAAATGTAAAAATGTAACACAAAATCTAGGTGACCTTGGGTTTGGCAATGACTTTTTTGACAACACCAAAAGCATGATATATGAAAGAAAAAGAAAATGATAAATTGAACATTGTTAAAAAATATCTGTGCTGTGAAAGACGGAAGAATGAAAAGATAATCCACAGAGGAGGAGGAAATCTTGCAAAACAAGTATCTGATGAAGGGCTGGCATCCAAAATATACAAAGAACCTGTAACTCTCAACAATTAGAAAACTCAATTAGGGGCATCTGGCTGGTCTTGGGGTTCTGGGTTCGAGCCTCATGTTGGGTGTGGAGATTACCTAAAATCTTTAAAAAACAAAACTCAGTTAAAACATGGGTTCTTTATGAGTTTCTTTATGAGAAAATATGAGTGCAACTGATACACCTTTTAGCAAGACTAAATAAAAAGACTAATTACCAGTGTCAAGAATGAAAGACAGGTGGGGTGCCCGGGAGGCTCAGTTGGTTAAGTGGCTGCCTTCGGCTGAGGTCATGATTCCAGGGTCCTGGGGTCTAGTACAGCATCAGGCTCCCTGCTCACTGGGGAACCTGCTTCTCCCTCTCCTTCTGCCTGAGGCTCTCCCTACTTATGTGCTCTCTCTCTACCAAATAAATAAAATTTTAAGGAAAAAAGAATGAAAGGCTATCATTACATTCTTTAGACATTAAAAGGATAAGGGGATATTTAAATAATGAGACTCCTAAATTCAACAACTTAGATAAAATGGGTCAATTCATGGAAAACCACAAACTATAAAAGCTCTAAATAATCCCATAAATATTAAATAGATTGAATTTGTCTAAAAACTTCTGAAAAAGAAATGTCCAGGTGCAAATGGTTTCACAGAATACTTCCAAACATTTAAGGAATTAACACCAATTCTATACCTCATCCAGAATTTGAAGAGGACTAATACTTCCCAACTCATTTTATGAGGCCAGCATTACCCCACTAAAAGCAAACTATAGATTAGTATCCCTGACTAATCATTACAGAAATAAATACAAATTAAAACCACAATGATCTACGACTCCATGCCCACTGAAGGCTAGTATTCAATAAAACAACACCAAATTAACAACTAAAAATATGAAGTCCTGGAAAGGATTTGAAACACTCGGAAGCCAATGTGCTGGAAATCAGTTTGGCAGTCCCTTATAAAGTTAAACACACTTACCACACAATACAATGATCTTAATCATGGATATCTTCCCAAAAGAAATAATACCTTTATCTACACACACCGCATATATACATGTTCATAGCAGTTTTTTTATAATAAACTGAAAATAACTCAAAGGTCCATCAGCTGTCAATGAATAAACAGTGGTATGACCATACAAGGCAATACAACTAAATGGTAAAAAAGAAACTACCAATACATGCAACAAAGTGAGTATCTCAGAAGCATTAAGCAAAAGAAAATAGAGACAAAAGACTAAATATGATTTCCATTTATTGGAAATTCTAGAAAAGGCAAAACAAGTGACAAAAAGATCTACGGTTGCCAATAGGTAGAAGTAGAAGCAGGGGATCAGCTGCAAAGGGGAAAAAGGGAAACTCAGGGGATAGGAATGTTCTAGATCAAGAGTGTGATGTAGCAAATACATTGACTTTATACATTTAACAAAATTCACTGAATTATACACTTAAACCGACAAATTTTATTACATGTAAAATAACACCTTAAAGCTTTAAAAAAAGCATGGAAATACATGAAAAAAATGGTCAACATGCTTTTCTTTGTTCAATTCCCAAATATTCTACAATGAGGGTATATTGTTTTAAAATCAGAATAAAAATACCATTTAAAAACAATTAGCATATTATGATTATACCACATGATCTTGACAATTAAAAATATACACAAACTCAGTGAAAAGAGTAGAAGGAAATTTATGATTTACTCTGGGTGAGGGGGTACTAAAATTTCTTCTAAAGGTTTTCAATAATCTCTACCTTTCAGGGTAGACTTTAAAACTACAGTAAGAACAGAAAATTACATGTTGTAATAGGTATAAGTGTATCTAGAGCTTTTGCTCAGGTTAATGAATGAGGAAGCACTACATGTACTCACTTTTCAAAGACACCTTTTTAAAGATTATTCAATGGTTTCTCTGTTTTCCCCCTCTTAGTTTCTGTTTCAGGGTTTTTTAAGAGTTAGTCTAGGTATATCACTAAGACTGGTGAGGCAAATACATTTTTTCTTTTTAATGTCTTATTCCTTAAAACTGCTAAATAACAAATAGTTGTTAGACCTGGAATAAACTTGCCACTCAGTAAAATACACTACTCTGTGAACAAAAGAAACAACACAAATAGCACCTTCAATCAAGATTTCCATCCTGATCAACTATACAGAAGACAAAACTTGGGGGTGACAGTGACTTTCAACCTCTTTCAATAGCTCATCTATTTAAACAATCCTTCAGTAACATTTTCCTCATTCTTATGGAGATTAAATTCTGGTTTGAGAACATGGAACCAATTAACTAATAATCTCCCCCCCCCCCCCCCGGCTTTTTTTTAACAGATTCTTTAAATGTTATCTTCCAAGACCAGTCTGGCTGTGAATTTAAACCGAAGAGTAAAGGCAAGAAAACACAGACAGACATAGAAACACACTTACAGAGCAAACAGAACCTAATGGTCACCTTGAGTTTACCAATAAGACCACAATATTGTGATAATGACTCAATAACAAGAATTCAGTAAGAGATCCCTTTGGGAGACTAGCCAAGAGAATGGACTTAGGACACACAGCACATTCAAAACCTTTAGAAGGCAACAATAGGCTGACATACATTCCCAGAAATGGGAGCAGTACCTGAACCAGTGGTGTTACACAGATCATCACAGTACTATCAATAAATCCCAATCATTGCTTGATACTCTTCCTTTGGTTTCTCTGTATTTACTGGAAGGCACAAGAAAATGTGTATTTTTAAGAATGCAGCAGATATTCCTCCTACATTTGTTTTGCAGTATGTTCAGGACTACTACTCTTACACTTTTTGTCAGACATGTGGGTCAAACTTAGAACACAAAAGAAATGGCAGAAACAATGCCTCAGCACACACCTACTGATGCAGACTATGTGTTTCAGTTAACATGCTTCCTGCCAAGTTAATCAAAATACAATACCCCAAAGTGGCTAACTCAATAAAGAAAGGTTTATTTTATCAAAATAAATCCACATGCAAGGCAGGTCTCAAACTGGGTAATTCAGCAGCTCACTAGAATGATCATGGATCCTGGTGATTTACATCTTTCCATTGAGCCACTGTCATTATCCCCTGCAATGCTAAAATGCGGTGCCAGATTCAGACGAGTCAATGTCCAAAGGAGAAAACTTCTTCCTCCAAGGCTACTAGCGAAGAAAATCTTTTTCAGATGTCCCCTTGTAGATCTCTCGTCAGTTGCAACTGCCAACACAGGTTCACATGCTGATGCCTCATCAATTACTTGTGAGAAGATTAAGACCATACACGATTGGCTTAGAACAATTCAATTCACTCTTGGGGAAGAGTCCAATATTCCTGGGCACCAGGCTACACGGGGGGAAACACCTGAACAATCAAGCAAATGGGAGGGACAAATGACAGTTGGGACAGCAGCCAACGGCATTTGTCAGTCTGATAAAGCTAAAAACACTGGCCTATCACTCACTAGCCCTACAATCACCCTAGCTTCTACTGCCTGAGAGGGTACAACAGGACTGAGCATGGAAATGAGTGTAACATAATGGATTGTTATAAAAAAGTAAAATTCAGGGGCAAATAAAAGCTAAGATTTAGTGAGTATGTTCTATGTGTCAGACACTAGTCTATGCACTTTACGTGTATCAACATATTCAATTCTCACAACTGTTACCTGTATTTTACAGATAAATAAAAAAACAGAAGCCAAGTACCTTGCCCAAGGGAGCTGCTGGTAAGTCACAGCTGAAGTTTAAACTTAAGCAATCAAGTCTAAATTCACTTTCTCAATTGCTACATTCTGCTAATGTAAAAGGGGTACAAAATAGTCTAGAAAAGATTTTAAAAAATCAAGTAAGCCAAAGGACAGAGATGTAGAAACCAAGCCAAAAAAATTAGCTGAGATTTATAGACTGCATTTTATTAAATATTGGGCTTTATTACAACAAATTAATTTACTTCTGAGAGAAGTTTCATTCAAAAGTGTGGTTGTGTTCAAACACTACTTTTTGCCATTCTCTTTTTCCTGGTTTCCATACTCAGTCACTATAGGCAGAAAGATTAAACTTCTCATAACAGAACAAAGGAATTTCTCAAGTGATACAACACTCAATATACAGAATAACAGTCCTCCCAAAGTGTGGACATGACCACAACAGAATATATGATCAGAAAACATATTGCTTTTTATGGTATATTTATAATAGCTACAGATTACATTGTTAAATCATGCACATTACGTCTTTACTACCCACTAAAGGTTTCTACCTTACATATGGAAACTTTCCATGTCCCATGGTCTGGCATTTAACCAAAAATTAAATTATGATGGAAAATGGCTGTCCAAATTTTCAGACCACCGTAGGAAAGCTGTCAGCTGTAATATCCATCCTGGAATCGTGGTGGCAAGTTCCTGGGACTTGCTTTTTCCTGTGTTTTGATCAAGTCTATGATAGCTGACAGCACAGCACAATCTCTGGATTTAGTGTCCTTCCAATCTACAGGATGGGGACTTTCGATCTTCTCTTGCAGAAGGGTATCAAGCTCCTTTCTTAATTCCTAAGGTTGGAAAAAATCACATATGTTCAACAAAGGCAGATACTGTTAAACAATGTAATACATAAAAGTGACTTTAGCTGTTACAAAGAAATTTCATAAGCTATTATATAAAAAACTGAAATATTTAGTGAGCAACTGAAGTGTGGTTATGAATACCCAAAGTGCAGTCAAGTTAAAAAAATTCAAACTTCAATCACTCTGAGCCATTCAGAATGGGTGATCCATAAATACCTGAAAAAACAATTTGAAGAAACTATGCATAAATTTCTCAACGTTGTTTGCTTTGCTGAAATTGAGCAATAATATAACAGACATAACACTTGGTACAAAACCACAAGACTGCATGCTAACTCGCATGTTGATTCAGACAATCATGTATAAAGTCAGTCACCTTAACAAGATGGGCAATTCTTGCTGGAGACTGAAAGACAATCCATTCATCCACAGCAATAGTTTCCTGATCGTTATCCTTCTGGATGGAAATATCACCTCCAAAGAATAAGAGACAATATGGAGAAACTTCTGTGCAATCATATAAGTATATCTGTAATGAGAAAGCAAAGTAATATTCACAAGTCTGAAGGGATTACTGCCACCAGTACTGATCTAGTAATGCTTTCCTTCTAAATTAGGTATTATCCTGCTTTGTGTTAACTACAGAGACTAATTTTAAAGATATTTTTAAGGTTTTAAAAGTTTTTTTTATTCATCTGACAGTGTGTGTGTGTGCACAAGCAGGTGCACTGGCAGAGGGAAAAGGAGCAGGGACCTGGCCTCATGCCTTAAGCTGAAGGCAGACACTTAACTGACTGAGCCACCCAGGCACCCTACCCTGAAGATATACCATTTTAAGCTGGCCAGTCTTCATTAATTCAGAGAATACAGAAGTTTTTATATTTTTGTTTCAATTCAAACAACAGCATTATTCTTTAAACAAAATATTTCTGAGTGACAAAAGCACTAATGTATCTGAAAATTATTTTTTCTATGCATAAGCAGAGTTTCAATGTTCTGACCAGTACTTAGAGGTATAGTGACATACCCACAAAATTCTCTGTATGGTGTAAACTCCTATATATCCTAAAATGCCAGTATTTCTTGAAAGCAGGCTCTGAAGGAAAACTATGCAAATCAATTAACTGTCCAAACTAATTAAAGTAGAGATCCAGGATGACAGACATGCTGCACATTATAAGTACAGATCTGCTTAAAGAATCTGTAATTCATGAACAAATTTTATTTTTAATGGAGAAAAGTATATAACATTAAAAATACAGGAAGACTGATGTTCAGATCCATAATTATTTTAAATATTCACTTACACTACTTGTTCTCATCTTCAGATGATAGATAAGCCAGTTGTAGTGAAATTCTGTCTGCTCCACATTAACAGATTTAGGATGAATAGCAACTAGTCCATCAGTTTTTGTGTAAACTTTGACCCTTTAAAAAAGTTAAAATGCAGTGTGTCAAAAAAAAAAAAAAGAGAGAGAAGAGAAAAATTCTGGGTGATTCCAAATCAATCCCAGACTATAATAAATAAATAAAAAACAGATGAAGCCAGTTTTTGTAATATAAATTTGCAAATCTATATTTGAGAACAAAACAATTTACCTCAATTGGAAGGGGTTTTTAATTAACATAATTCAGCAGGGAAATGTTTCATAATTTAAATACTCAACAGTAATTACCTGCATTATATGACAGCATAAAAGCTGGTAATCCATTAATCCTTCTATTTGTTTTGAAGAGCATCTTTTCTCTAGTTCTAGGAATTCATAAATGCTTCTAACCAAAATTATGAATCACGGTCATGAATCATTCTTCAGAATAAAATCAGAAATTATTTTTCCTCATCACAGTCTATTTAACCAATCCCACCCTATAGCCCTACATCACTAGAGCGGCGGGGCTGGCAGACTCTTTATATACAGGATCACAGAGGAATTTTAGGCTCTGTGGGTACTATGAGTTCTGTCACAGCCTCACAACTCTCCTGATATAGCAGGAAAGGAGATATGGACATGTAAATGAACAGGTGTGGCTGTGTTCCAATAAAAATTTACAAAAACAAAATTTTGGCCAGGCATACTAAAATTTGCTGAATCGTGGGCTAGACCAAAATATAGCACTGATACAACCAGAACTACAGTTTTCCATAAATTCTTCCTAGGATGGAAAAGAGATATAATATGTATTTCAGAGTCTCTCTGTTAAGCTTCCTTTAAGTCAAGAAGAGATAGGAAAAGAAATCTTACAAAGTACTAGTATCAAAAAAGTACCTGAATTACTTAAAATGAGGATTATACAAGCCACAATGATTAAAATTCATGTAAACCATAATTTTGTATGTTCAATAAGGTTTCTCAACCTCTTAATCTCACTTTTGAGAAAGTAGATTGAGTAATCTTTGTTGTGGGTGCTGTCCTGGATATTAAAGGTTTAACAGCATCCCTGGTCTTTATCTACCTGATAGATATCTATCTATCAGATGCTAATAGTACTGTCCCAGATGTAACCACCACAAGTGTCACCAAATAAAATGTCCCTTGGCAAGTAAAGTCATCCCCATTGAGAAACACTGCCCTAAAACAATGTCTGCACATAGTCTACCTGAGATCTAGAACTTTGTCATGTTTATAGTCATAGGATATCTAAATGTTTTCATTTAATGTCAGAATTATTTTGTTACTACACAGTAATTATTTTATAAACCTATGAGTTTAAATGCCATTATATTATCAAATCATCTCCTCACTGCTACTGGACATCTATGTTCTTTACAATATAGCTTTTAAAAAACATGTGGAATTACTTCCTTAGGACAAGGTGCTCAAATGAATACATTCACTTACGAATCCACTGAGCCACTATTTTAATGTCCTGACAACTGATTCTAATCTGGTGTGCCTTCTAAAAGGGCGGTTATTAATTCACACACCACTAGTCATTTGAGACTTGAGTTTCTCCATTTCCTCGTTAGAATGAACTCATCTGCTGGGCAAAAGAAAATGCCTCACAGTCTGCAATTACTACTGACTCTGTGTGTGTGAGTGTGTGTATATTTAAAAGCTATACCTTTATTTATTTTTTTTTAAAAAGAGTTCACCACAATTGTCATCAAAGAGGTAAAGAGGTAAATCACAAAATTATGTGTCTTAGAAGAAAAGAAATCCTAAAATAATCTTCTCTAAGTAATGTCCATTCACTATTGATTTTTAATAGCTGGCTTAGTTTCCAAATATTTACGCTAATATCATATTTTATTAACATTCTTTGTGAATAATAGCTGACACCAGTTATGTACTGTGAGGGAAAGTGATGCCCATGTTAAAACAGTTTGCCTTCTCTTAAGTGATCAAAAGTGAAGAATGTGGTCCAAATGTAAATAAGAACAAGTTTACAATATAAACTCTTTGCATTAAAAGGATTTCAAAAGCTTAAGGAGAATTAAGTAATTCATAATAATCTTCAATGCTTACATTTTCCTTTTTTTACCCAAATTTAGTCGAATTTTAGCAACTTTTGGATATAAACCAGCACAGATGACGGCTTTAATTATCTTCTCATTATCTATTGGGAACAGAAAGAGGAGAAAAAAAAAGTAAAATATAGATATAACAATGGCAGCAAGCTAATTTTTACACTGTATTTTTCTGCTTTACCTGAATTTATATTAGATTTTGGATCTTTAGGATTTCTACTGCTTACAAATCCAGCTCCAAGAAGATGCTCAGCAAACTGTCCTTTCATGTTATGCAGCATCTAGGGAGCAATAGGAACAAACAGAACTAAAATACCTTTCACAGAGATTTATAGGAGCTGTAAAGTATACACTCATCAACAGCCAGAAGTTTTCCTTGCTTTAAAAACTACTGGCAAAAATGTGATGTTTTTAGAGCAGAGGTTGCAAAAACCTCTTTTTGTCAGTAAAATTTTTTTTGAAATACACTCCCTCATCTATTTTCTACAGCTACTTTTACACTATAAAGGTAGAAGAGAGAGAGCATTTGGCCTATAAGCCTAAAATATTTAGTGGTCGATTTTTTTTTACAGAAAAGGTTTGCCTGCTATAGGGAATACCAATGATGTTTAAGTAGCGCTCCATTTTGCAAAAAAGATTCAATAATATAATTTTAAAAGTTATCCTCCACTCCATATTTTGAAAAAAAAATTCAGAAAAGCATAAATAAAATAACATCCATATTTCGACTACTGAGAATTGACTGCTGTTACATACTGGCAAAAAGGCCGTCTGTTTTTTTGTTTTGAAGAATCATAATTTGAATACAACTGATGCATGGCTCATTATAAAGCACACAAATAATACAGAAAAGTACTAATGAATAAATTTCCCTAAAGTCAATACTGTCAGAAGTAACTATTAACTAAATAATACTGTAGCTAATACTAAATAATACTTACCCATACATAGTGAGACAGAAATGCTTTCCTAACAATGGGATAACAGGATAAAGCTGTTTTAGTAAAAGTATTAAAATTAATTTCAGTTCAATTTTTGGGCGGAGCTGGGTAATTTTAGTACAACTTAAAAAAAGAAAGTAAATAGGATTAGAAGTTGTTGATGAATCCTAAGTTTTCACAATCATGAGATAATAAAGGATCCTTATAAACTTAAAGAAGAGATTATGAAACATAAAATTGGTCTTATTTAATTGGATGTCCCTTTTATGAACTGTAAAGACTTGAGCTTCCCTACCTAATTTTTCTTACACTGACTCCCCAGACCACCTCCTGCTTTTTTATCATTACTTTATACTGTTCAAGATAATAACCTTTATTTTTATTCTGTATCTATAATTCCAACACTGTTTTATATTCGTTCTGTATGTAAACAATATCGTCGCACATCACTCACTGATTTAGCATGTACTCTCCATTCCTGAAATTCTTTTTGAATTCTCTTAAGAGGGAGCATTTCACTGTGAGTTTTTCAAGAACAGTTCATGGATGTAGTATTTTAAGTGCTTTCTTGAGTACCTGCCCTCTGTCTTTATAGTTGAATTAATATGTTGACTGGATATAATATTCTCAATACTTGGATTCAACCATCTTTCATACTTGTAGTTCATGCTATTTTTTTCTATTTCAGGGAAATGTTCTTGCACATATCTCTGAATGGATATTCATAATTACACTTGAATATCCTATGGAGAGTCATCTATTGTCTTCATGATGGATCAGTCCTGTCTTCCTGTCTACAAACTTTTTACTTACTGCTTTAAATTTTTCCTTTTGCAGCTGAACCTCTAACTGTGATCATCCAGGGCCTTTATTCTAGGACAATACCTTAAAGGGACTGCCACTTTGCTCCCTGTGATTCTTTTGGTCATGATGTCTTCTTAGGTCATATCTTTGTTTTACTGAATCCATAGTCTTCTTAAATTGTTCCTTACTATGAAGGAGTTGTAAGGTATTGTCTTTTGAGATATGTTGTTCCCATTCTTCTTTCCCTTGATTGTAGTAACTTTCAGAATTTTCTAACTTCATTTTGTTCATGTTTGAGCAGTTTTGATGAGATCTGCTAGATTCTTGATTCTCTTTTTTGTTTTTAAGATTTTATTTCTTTATTTGGAGGTGGGGTGGGGAGATAAGCCAGAGAAGAGGCAGAGAGAGGGGGAGAAGCAGAGCAGGGAGCCCCATTTGGGGCTTAATCCCAGGAAACAGGGATCATGACCTGAGCCAAAAGTAGATGCTTAACCGACTAACGCACCCAGGTGTCCCTAGATTCTTGATTCTTTTATTCCCTTGTAGATATGTTAAATGTCCAGTACCAGGGCTCATGTCACAGAGCTGGAATGTACATGAATAGGGCAAAGTGAGGAATTCCTATTTTTACACCTCTCTAATTCAGTGTAGAGTCTTAACTCTGATGTGTATCTGTCCAATTTATTATTTGCTGTTTCACAAATGCTTCCTATCCAGTATTTTCTCATGACACAAAACAGTTAAAGATAACCTACCCAAAAGTTAAGGTACAGATATTTAATATGTTAAAAACAAAGATACTTTCTGAAATCTTAAAATAGATTCTAGAAGTAATAATGAAAATTTTCAGGCTGAATCATCAAAACAGCAATTAGAGGGTAGGGGCAAACCAGGAGCCAAGCTTTACTACATTTTCCTGCTATACTCTGGATCTTACTCCTTTTCTTAGCTATTCACTTTATACCTTGTTTTGTTGCAGTTGCTTTATTTAATAAAGATTCCTTCTCTTATACTGTATAATCACTTAACTTCACATAGCAAACTCATACAATTAATATTTTGCTACAGAGCTAACACAAAATGGGTACATACACTCTAACATGGGTACAGATACTCTAACATATCTGGGAATCACTTCAAAATATTCATCATTACCTGCAATGTGTTTGAAGACAAAAAATATTCCCAGCAATAGTCTTTTTCATATCTGAAGCCACGTCGCCTAGCTTCCTCCCAGCCCTATGGGGCAAAGAAATAGAGAAAATTATTTATATTGTTCCTCAAAGCAAAGATGCTTACTGGTTTGTTTTTATTTTGGTAATAATTTAATCTTCTGATATTTCATTTTCTTTGTAAAAAAATCCAAAGGATTTTGAAATTTATAAACCAAAAAAGAAAAAACCCACAAACTCCCCATGATTCTAGTTAAGTGATAGCCACCAATGAATTTCCAGGCCTTTCTTCATATAAACAAATTCTGTAGTAATATACTGTGTATTTTATATAAAATGTCAACATCTGTAGTATATAATAAACAAAAACTGTGTTGGACAATTTTCCAATGCTGTTGTATATTTTCCATTTCACAAATATATATATGTGTTTTAGAGAAAGAAGGATGGGGAAAAAAAACAAGTTACTACTAGATGAACTCAAAGGAAAAAATATATAAACTTTCTCATAATATGCAGTACAAAACTGGATCTAGTACTATGATAAAAATATGCTATCTCTAAAAAAACAAATTACATTTAAATTTTTCCAAGATGGGTGATAAATCTTTTCCTCAAATAAGCATGACTTCTGGGAAGAGAAACGGTCTAAATAATGTACATGATTATGATAATCTATCAAAATGTTAAATCTGAATATAGTTATAGTTTACTAATGAACAGAATGAGACCATCTTTCGTTGGTCTGATAAAGTTATAGTTTACTAATGAACAGAATGAGACCATCTTTGTGTTAGTGACTTAGAAAGTCACTAACACAAAGATACAAATGAACAGTATCAAATAACATCAAATAGATTTCTGAGATAACTGTTCACTTGTTCTCTTATTACTAAAACACAAATATGCACTTTTTTCCCAAGAGGGTAAATTTAATGAACTTTCAGAAAACTGAAAAATCATGTACAATTTTATGTTCACCTATTTGAATACTTGGTTATTTAATCCTGATACCTATAATAAAATTTTAAAAAGTGAGTTTGTTCCTCTTCTATTATCAGCTTTTCACACAAATGAACTGTCACAATCTAGGACAAGTCATTTTTTTTTTTTTTTTTACCTCAAATGCATTTACAACTGTCAAGTGGTCACTTTTAGTATCTTTTGCTAGTTCTTTTCTTCTTGCATCTGCAATCTTTTCTTTGCCCTTCAGAAAGGAGGGAGAAAAAAAATAGATGAAGGCAACATAAATTGCTCTGATGGTTACTACAGAAAGGCATTCTCATAAAAAACTATGAAAAATGATCTAAGCAACAACTATTCTGAGTCTACAAAAATGTCTAGCCTTTTATTTGTATCTTTCTTACCAATGGAATGACAAAAGGATCTTTGAAGCTGAGACTAGCAGCAATGGTGAGTACTGGATCTAAACAACAGAACAGAGCTCCAAAAAGAATCATTTTCCCAATATGTGGCTCAACTGGTAATCGTGCTAAGTGGACTCCAAGAGGTGTCAATTCTTCTTGTTTATCCAAAGCGTTCTGTAAAGCGAGGATTTATGTTTAAAACAGACATTGAAAACATCACACTCAAAGCTACTTTAGTTTTCTTTAAAATAAATAAAAAGCAGGAGAGTACTCACTCTCTTAGGCCTAAATGCCCTAATATTGTTCAATACTTTTTTCTTCATCAAAACATAAGCTCTGAGGTCAACAAAAGTTAGAAACTCGGATTAAAAAAAAAAAAAAATCCACAACCCACTTTACTCTAATGTTAGGAGAGAAATAAGAAAAAGATCACATTAGCAAGCCTTCATTGAATGAGAGAATCACCCACTAGACTTGTGGGGAAAAAATAAAACAAAAAAAGAGACAAGTATTATATATTTGGAATATATAATGCAGAGCCTTGATTCTAGCAGTTCAAGAGACATCAGACAGGAAGGTAAGAAATAATGGACATATCTAGAACACTGAAAAATGGGAGTGAACTACTGCTCTGATTACCTAGGTAATTTGGTCCAATCATCCCACTGAGCATAGCTAGAAAAGCTGCTTGAAGACACTGAGGAGTTAAAAAAAGAAGTACAAGAATTATAAATCTAGAATTTGGGGGAAAAAAAGAAGTTCAGGGACGTGCCCAGCACTGGGGTTTCTTTTCCTGGCAGAAGCAACATATATCCTCTCTGGAGAAAGTTCTCACCATCCAAGGCTTCAAATTTGTCTCTACAAAGAATTCTGTAAATACGATATCCAGTATTCAATTAAAATAACTAGGTATACAAGAAAATATCAACAAAGAATAAAAAGGTAAGAACTGTAACACATGTGTATCCCATTAGACACAGACTTCTATTAAACATTTATGGCAGAAATAACCTAAATCTTACAAAATCTCTTTCAGAGAATAGAAAAACAAAAAATAATGCTCCCAAAGTTTTTTTGTACCTGGCACAATCTTGGTCCCAAACCTGACAGGGACATTTGGAGAAAGAACACTACTAAATAATCTTATGCATGAGAAACCGAAGCAAAATAATGGTTAAACTGAATGCCAGCAAGTCAGATTTGTTTCAGGAATGAAAGTTGATTTAACATTTGAAAAATCAATGTAACCCAATACATCACAAATTAAGCAAGAAAAAGAAAATCATCTCATAATCAGAGGCAGAAAAGGGATTTGACAAAATCATTATCCATGCAAGATAAAAATCTTTTAGTAGGGGCACCTGGGTGGCTCAGTTGGTTAAGCGACTGCCTTCTGCTCAGGTGATGATCCCAGACACCCGGGATCTAGTCCCACATCGGGCTCCCTGCTCGGCAGGAAGCCTGCTTCTCCCTCCTCTCTCACTCCCCCTGCTTGTGTTCCCTCTCTGGCTGTGTTTCTCTCTGTCAAATAAATAAAATCTTAAAAAAAATAAAATCTTTTAGTAAACTAAGAAAAGAAACTTCCTTCATTTGACAGTTTCCAAAAAATAAAATAAAATAAAATAAAATAAATAAGCTCAACAAATTGTTGACAGCTTTCCCTTTAAAAATAGGAATGTAAGAATGTACACTATCATACCACTTCTGCTCAACGTTATACTAGGGATCCTAGGTAACTGGAAAGGGATATATAAAACTGTATTTACGGGGGTGCCTGGGTAGCTCAGTCGGTTAAGCATCCAACTGTTAATCTTGCTCAGGTATTAATCTCAGAAGTCAGAAGTTTGAGCCCTGCATTGGGCTCCATGCTGGAAATGAGGTTTACTTAAAAACAAACTGTATTTATAGATGTATCTGTGTAAGCAGGAAAAAAAAGTCTACATATAATTACCAGAATAAGTGGGTTTTAGTGATCAGATACAAGATCAACAATCAAAAACTAGTTTCAGGGACACCTGGGCAGCTCAGTTGGTTGGTTAAGCATCTGACTCTCGATTTCTTCGGCGTAGGTCATGATCTCAGGGTCGTGAGATCAAGCCCCACGTTGGGCTCTGCTTGAGATTCTCTCTCTCCCTCTCCTTCTGCCATTCCCCCTGTATGTGCATGCACATTCTTTCAAATAAATAAATAAATCTTTAAAAACAAAACAAAAACCAGTTTCATTTCTGTATATCAGAGTCATAAGAAAATTTTCATTTCTTATGCTAGAATCCAAAAATACCACTAACAGAAATGAATCTTTAAAAAACTCTCATAAGACCCCTACACAGAAAACACCAAAATACCAAGAGAGATTAAAAGCCTAAACAAATGGGATAAATCTTATTCCTGTTTGGTAAGACTCACTAATGTTAATTAAGGCAGCATGGCACTAGTTCAACAAAGACATACAAGAGCACTAAAGCAGAACAAAATCCACAAATCCACAGACACCAGATCTAAGATAAAAGCTGTAGAACAAAGAGGAAAGGATGAACTTTTCCATAAATAGCATTTAGGCGAGTGATCTACATTATGTAAAAATTCTGAATCCTACCTTACCAACACACACATAAAAATCAACTGCAGATGGATTAAATATCTAAATGTGGAAGACCAAACAATAAAGTTAAATATATCTTCATGACTCTGGGGTAAGGACTTACTAAAAGACAAAAACTACTATCATAAAAAAAGACTGATACATGTGACACATGACTACATTAAATTTAGAAACTTACTTACTGAAGCACTATTAAAAAGAAAAAAATCAAAAATACAGATACACGCAATACATATCTGACAAAAACTCAAATCAAGAGACATAAGAAGTATAAAATGAACTCCTTACACCACAATAGAAAAACAGGCAACAACAGTTTACAGAAGATGGTGGTACCCAAATGGGCAACAAACTTAAAAAAAGCTGTTGGCAAATTCGTAAGGATAATGCAAATTAGGTAACGATAATGCAAATTAAAACTACCACAAATCAGAACTACTGCTAACCTCTCAGCAACCTCAGAATAAAAGATTCTCAAGGGCTGATGCAGCTTCAGAGTAATGAGAACCCTCATCTACCAATGGCATTGGTACGATGTAAAGTGGTTCAACAACTTTGGAAAACTGTTAGTTATTTACCAAAGTTGATATATTATACACACACACACACACACACACACACCTCGAGAGCCAGTGAATTCACTCCTATTAAACTATTGGAACTTAATCAAAATAAAAAGCTTCTATACAGCAAAGAAAACAATCAACAAAACTAAAAGGCAACCTTCAGAGTAGGAGAAGATATTTGCGAATTACATATCTGGTAAAGGGTTAGTATCGAAAACACATAAAGAACTTAAAAAATAGGGGTGCTTGGGTGGCTCAGTCATTAATGTCTGCCTTCAGCTCAGGTCATGAGCCCAGAGTCCCAGGACTGAGCCCCGCATCAGGCTCCCTGCTCAGCAGGAAACCTGCTTCTCCCTCTGTCACTACTCCTCCTGCTTATGCTCCCTCTCTCTCTGTCAAATAAATAAATAAAATCTTAAAAAAAAGAACTTATTAAACTCAACATCCAAAAAAATAAATAATTAAAAGATGGACAGAATAGATGACTAGACATTTTTTCCCAAGAAGACATACAGATGGCCAACAGACGCATGCAAAGACGCTCAACATCACTCATCAGGTAACTGCAAATCAAAACTACAATGATGTATCACCTCACACCTGTCAGAATGGCTAAAATCAACACAAGAAACAAAAGGCATTGGTGAGGATGTGGAGAAAGGGGAATGCTCATGCACTGCTGGTGGGAATGAAAACTGGTGCAGCCACTTTGGAAAACGGTGGAGTTTCCTCAAGAAGTTAAAAATAGGACTACGCTATCATCTAGCCACTATACTACTACATATTTACCCAAAGAAAACAAAAATACTAATGCAAAGGGATACATGCACCATCTCTCGATGTTTATAACACTATCTACAATGGCCAAATTACAAAAGCAGCCCAAGTGTCCACTGACTCATAAATGGATAAAGAAGATATGGTGTATATATATATATCAAATGGAGTATTACTCAACCATAAAAAAGAACGAAATCTCGACATTTGCAACAAGATGGATGGAGCTAGAGGGTATTAGGCTAAGTGAAATAAGTCAGAGAAAGACAAGTATCATATGATTTCACTCCTCATATGTGGAATTTAAGAAACAGACCAAAGAGCATACAGAAAAAAAGACAGAGGCAAACCAAGAAACAGACTCTTAACTACAGAGAACTCACAATGCTTTTTTATTTAAATAACTTAGGTCAGAAGCTATGGCAATGCTCTGATATGGCCCAAACTCTCAAAATCAACTGTCTAGATGGCTTAAATAAAACTGAAATATGTAAAGTACATCTTCAGCAACGTCTAACATAGTACTAATCAACAAAACTTGTAGCAATGACTGAAATATTTTATCTCTGTACAGTCCAATGTGATACCCACCAGCGACATGTGCCTACTGGGCATCTGAAATATACAAGTGTGACTAGAGATACCGAATTTGTAATTTACTACAAAACTTAAATTTAAATTGTCACATGTGGTCAGTGGCTACCTTTCTGGACAGCACAGCTTGAACCACTTTCTCTCTACTCTGAGCATTACCTCACAGTGCCCTTTTCCTCACTCTGGGCACTAACTCACAGCCAGTCCTGTGACTCTTCTCAACATGACCTTGTGCAGGGATGGCTAGCAGTCACTCGCCTAAGACACTGAAACTGTTTCTCAAAACACTCACTTCATAAAAAGGAACTGAAACAAGACAAAACAACTCTAAGAATAAAATGATAGGCAGACGAATATAAGGCACCCATTAGTACTCTTTCAGAAATACAAGAGCTGCCTGTTTAAGATGTCTATACTGTCATTAAATTACTTGAATTTGACAAAAGCTCTAAAAACATTGGTGTAATCAGAACCAACCAAATTCATTTGAAGAATACAAATGAAGACAAAGACCAGTAAACTGAAAGATTTAAAAACTTTACGTAATCAAAAAAAAAAGCCTATAATGAAAAAAATTATGTGGAAGGGGCCCAGAATGATAAAACTATCACAAAGTTATGATTTTGTATCTTTCTAATTCACATTTCATATACTAAGCTGAACAGGCAAAGAGTAAATCAAATTTGGTGCTATGTATTCATTGGTCTACCTTGCAGTAATGAAAGCAATTTTTTTAATCAGGTGATTTATATGCACTAACATAAATCTAATTTAGAATTTTTAAAAAATAAAATTTACCAGTTCCATCAGGTGTTTTATGGAGAGTGACACTGCTTCATCTGATGGTGGATCCATTAACCTACTCAGAAAATAAGCAATTCCACCTAGCCTTAAAATCTGGGGAAGACAAATATAATTAAACATATATATACTGACATTAACAGTTCAGTCCTGCCTGTCGATCACTTGAATAAAGCATCAAACCCACACATGATTTTCAAGTTACTACGTTCTATCACTCACCAACTATATTGATGAGAAATGTAGCTGGTTAAAATCGCAACAATTAAGTTGATTACGAATTATCTTCAAAATAAGGTTAATTCTATCAAAATATATAGAAGATGGTGAAAAATGGTGAGAAGTCTATCACGAAGAATAACACCTTACGATGTAGTAATAGTACACGTAGCTAACATTTACTAAACACTTACTATATGCCAGGCACTGTTCTAAGAATTTTTTAAAAGCTTAATTTAAATAATTTGCCAACTAAGAGAACTAGCTTGTCAGGGGAGGAGCTGGGATTCAAACACAGGCAGTATGGCTCTAGAGCGTACCTGATAAAAATGTGGCTAATAAACTTGTGAAGGAAGTTTAAAAACAGTTTACTGACACAAAAAAGACAAATATATGGTAATAGTTCTTCACAGGTAATATGCTACTTTCTTCTACACTAATGTCGAAAATTACAACCTTAACCCCCCCCATGTACTTTCTTAATTCTCCCACCTAATTTACCTTTATTTGTAAACAAAGTTCTTCCAAAGGAGTTCTCAAAATTTCTGGCAGCTGGTAGTCATCCAGAAGGCTTGCTCTAAGACCATTATACAGATGATAGCAATGACCAGGTTGAACTCTTAAAAAATAAATAAGAAACAGCATTACTAATGACTTTTTAGAACTTCAGAGAAAATAGGAAGCAATGAAAGTAACCAATATTGATTTCATGTAAGCTACAGCATAACAAAGTTACTTCATATTTCATTTTTATTAATCACATACTCTTTCTCCTCATCTGTTTTTGCATAACCCTCAATCCACTATCCCTCTGTACTAGATTTAAGAAACAAATTTCTTCCCCAAACAATAATCTGGTTCCCTATTTCTAATTTACAAATTCCAGACTGCTGTATTTAGTAACAGCAACAGCAGTCTACTGGGGGTGTATTTCTATACGCCCTGTGACCATTTAACAAATCCCAGCATTAAAGTTAACCAGTCTACATTCTTTAAAAAAAAAAAAACTTTTATGTATGTGCTATTTAGTGAATTTCAGAGGGATGCTGGAAATTTTTTAACTGTTTAATTTTTCTTTAGTGATGTAAATGGACAATATTAAGGATAGATGTATACAGGTGCGGGGTATTCACACATCTTCAAGCAGAATAAATATTTCTATGGGATCTTGCTGCGGAAGAAGGGGGACACCCTTTTCCTATAGGAATAAAAATAAATTCCAAAAATCTTAATTATTTCTGTCACAAGTCTATAAAGACCCATCATCTATTAATAAAACATGCCTGTAGAAACTAAGAGTGCCCCCACTGATGACCCTACAATATAGTTTGCCCTGGCCTTCAAAATAATTATTCATCAGTCTTTACTAAAGGAATCTACATCTATAGACCCTACAAGGAACTACTGTCCATTTGAATTAAACCACTGTAACTCTAGAGTTAACTTCTACCAAGCTAGTGGAAATGAAAAATTACATGAAATATAACACTTCATTCATTTCTATAATTGTTTTAAGAATCAAACCTAAGGCTAATATGATTACTGTTCATATACAAAAGTGTACCAAATGGCGAATACTTCTTGAATCAGTATCCAGTGGTGGTAAGTCTGCATGAGAAAACCTTAGTCGTGGATCCTGAAATCAAGTTATCCCCCAATAGCTGATCAGAAGAGTACAACTCTAGAATAAGTCACAACTTTGCCTCAAGAGTACCAACCTTATAATCTAATAAACTGTCTCCAAGTTATAATGGGATAATCTGCAAAGATTACAGCAAATGAGTCAGAGCTTTACTATGTACAAATGTAAAACAAAGTACTAATAAAATAATCTATAAAGTTTTCTTCCAAATAAAATGATCTATAAAGTATTTTTTTCAATTCTCCTTTCTTAAGTCAGTATCTGAAGATTGATAGAAACCTTTTTGTTTCACCTTTAAGAGGCAAAAGAGAAAACTCTCTTATAATTCCAGACAGGATTCTACCACTCAGATGAGTAAGGGTGAAGTATGCATCAAAGTGAATAGTAAGTGCAATTATTTGTGTTAAAAGCAAATCATTTTTCCTCCCATTAAGACAGAAATGTTTTTATTTCTTATGGTACCACCACATCAATGGGGAAAAGGTACGTTACTTGTGTTTTCACTGGTAACTAAAAACGAAAAACCAATACAGCTGTAAAGTACAAGATTAGGAGCCCAAACTGAAGCCAGACTGTCTGGGATCAAATCTTGAATCTGCAACTTACACAGCTGTGCAACTTTTAATTTCTTTCTACTTTCATTTCCATACCCTTAAAATGGGGACAATATCCTACCTCACTACCCTGTAGGGAGGAGTAAACAAGTTAATACATACAAAGTGTTTAGGAGATAACATGACATTCAAATATTATTACTAGTTATGATTTTAGTAATTCATGCTTTAAAAAAAGAATAAAAACAAAATTACATGTAACAGAATAATAAAGAACATAAATTTTAATTAACTATATTAAAGAATTAAAAGCAGAAAATTCATGAAATAGAAAACTTGGCAGATATTTTTCCAAAGAAACTACAATTAAAACAATTTTCAGACAAAGAATCCATCTTACCTTCCAGCTCGACCTTTCCTTTGTTTGGCATTAGCTTTACTAACCCACTCAGCAGACATTGTACTGATGTTGTTTTGTGTGTCAAAGTGCGTTTCTTTTATTTTGCCTCCATCTATCACATAAACTACATCATCTATGGTAATGCTGTTTGGAAAATAGATGCATAAAAGTATTAAAAATACATCAGAAGCACATAACCTCTAACATGGCCTATAGATAGGGATTTTAAAGAACGTTTTATTGGTCAAACTACCGTTAGAGGAGCTTGGGACTTTCGCCACTATTCCCACATTTACCGACATTACAGAGATCAAGCACTGAATTGTATTAGCGACACAGGAGCTGCAGTGGCAGCCCTTCTACCGATCACATGAGGAATTTATTTGCCCCAAGTCAAACTCACAGCTTACTTGATAAGTTTTGTACCTAGCTCTGTGGGGCCCAGTGCCATGGTTTAATATCAGCTTCCACAGAAAAACCTGTTTCAATGACTGCATGGACATATTAATACCTCCAAGGGAATACAAGAAATTTTAAAGGCTATTCACAACTGATTATCAAATATGACCCCCAACCAGAAAAAGGTAAAACCAAAATTGACCTCAACTCCCATGCTTCTTTAAGGCTTTAAAAAGAAAAACAAAACAAAACAAAACAAACAAACAAAAACACTAAGAAGGCTGTTTGTGAAGGTGGCTAAACCATTACAGGATTAAAAAACAAAACCAAAAACCTATGCTCAAAGCCATGATTAACTATGTAAAAAAATTATAAATATGAAGTATCTTTTGGAGAGAAAAGAGTCTAACATATGTCAAAAATTTATTGGGCTCAAAAATAATACAATCATCTGTAGTCAATATTTACCTAGTCTCTGCAATATTGGTCGCAATTACTATTTTCCGAACACCAGGAGGGGTTCTTTTAAATACCTAGAAGAATAAATAAATCAGAACCCCCCAAATAATTAATTTCTAATAATCATTCTTACAATCAGAATAATTACTTCAGATACTGTTCATTTTTAGCATTCTGTGTTCACTCACTTACATATGCATCTAGTATGTATAGATATATTTTATAGGTATATACCATTTTCAATACTATGGAATTCCCTTTTGGTAAAACAAACTACATCTCCCAGATTTTGGAACCTTATCACAAACATGATTTCAAATGAAATATGACTATCTGAATTTACAGAATTTTTTTTAATAAAAGCTGAGAAGAGTAAGTATCTTTTTGTGGGTAGTCAAACTTTTCAGACAGAGTTTAGTTTAGTAATAAGGATTACGATTATCCAAAACTGTGTGGGTAAGGGCACCAACCAACCAGGCAAATGCCAAACTCAACAGAATGGATGTCTGGTTGGTTGTAAAACTGTATATAAGCTTTTGAAATCAGACTGCACTAAAAAAAATAATCTTCAACTGCTAAATCTTACAAACAGCACCCTTCACAAAGCCGGCCAAGCAGAAGACATATAGTCAAGTACCACCTGGCTATAATGTAAAGAAATGAATAAATTTGTCTTATTTATTAAAATGATAATCAAGAGAAAATGTTTGCCAATCTAGTCACGTAATCTCTAACAAAGGAGTACATAATTTGCTATTACGGTGTAAGAGAGGAAGCATTTCCACACTGGACACTGTTCTGTCTGGTCTTTCGAATTAAGAGTCTTCTTTCTTTACTCTTGTCTTCGTTTAGGTATGCATGTTCTATCTAATTAAACTGGCATATGCCTTAGTCAGACTATGGTATCAGCAGGAAAGTATTACTATTTTGAGAGAGAGAGCGAGAAAGAGAAAGGGAGGGAGAGAAAGAGCACGCGAGCACACATACATGCACACTTGCAATAGAGGGGAGAGAATATCAAGCAGGCTCTACGCTTAGCAGAGCCCACAATGCTCAGGGCAGAACCTGCTGTGGGGCTTGATCTCACACCACCAATTCATGACTGGAGTCTAGATCAAGAGTCAGGCACTTAACTGACTGAGCAACCCAGCCACCCTGTCTCGATATATTCTTAGAAAAGAAGTAGAAAAAGTAGAAGGGAAGAGAGATTTTCTTCTGATCCATCTCATTCCACCTGGGCCTACAGATACTGCAGTCCTGAAAACTATCTTGCCTTTGAGAATACAGGGTTCACTCTAACTAGGGATATTCCTGAATGTGACAGAGACAAAATATTCAAAACCATAACAATACATTATTGATAAAACAGGAAATCTCATGCTTACAAATACACTAATTCTGTTAAATCAAAATTTCAAAAATTAAGCTTAAGTATGTCACAGATAACTGAAACCCAAACAAGTTATTGGTGAAACCATCTTCTAAACTTTTCCCTAATGTTGACAAAACTAGTATTTGTTAATTACCCTCAGTTATTTAAGGTTTTCTGCATTATACTCTGAAGATTCATTTGCAAAGGTTCTCAAAGAAGTACTTTTTATATCTGGATTACTAGAAAATTCACCTTCAAAAAAATTAAAACACAATAAACAGCCCTTAAAGCTTGCCTCAATTTGAAAGACAGAGAGTGAATGAATTTAAGAACATACCTGTGTCTGGTTAACTGTAGGCATCAGTGAATGTAGGGGTATAATAAGAAACCTGTCTAAAAATTAAAAAAGAAAATTAAACTTTAAGATAAATAGCTGCAGAAAAGCTCCAGCAAACAGACATGGAACAATGAGTTGAGATGCTAAGCTGTATCACTCTTAATTTACATTCCTACATATAATCAGAGCAACTTCATTCTTTTTATTTTCTTTCCTTAGTGTTCCAACAGGTTCTTGCTCACCTTTTACTGTCAATTTATTTCACATTGATAAGCATATTCCCCAAATTCCTAAAAAATCCTTAAAAGTTAGAAAAGCAATCTTTTCAAATTATGCTAGAAAAATATCATTAACTCCATTCCCATCACTTAACTGAAGAACAGAAAATTTTGCTTTAACATGAATGTAAGTTTGTAGACTCTAGGTGATCCTCACTGTTTTAATTAACAGAGATATATCACTTTTTTTTAGCACATTACTTAGGAAATTTCCACGTCTAATTTTATGCTAAAAAGTAACAGAAACAGTACTGGTTAAATATAATGCATTCCAAAAGTGACCCACATTCTTAAATACAATTGTATTAGAAACGTAAGAAACCATATTCCTACTTTTTAGGTTTCGAAATGAAACAGCTCAGTCCATTTGTGGTTATCAGCCAGTAGGGAGAAAGTCTGGTGTAGTATCAGTGATGGAAATAAGGGAGTGTTAAAGAATCAAGGGTAGATTTCATGTTTAGCTATGGTTAAAAAAAAAATGCAACCTCACTTAAATCTCTAACAAGTATCCAAATGACTCGAGATAGCTGTATTTCCTCCAAAAAATAAAACTCTTGTTAATCCAAGGAGATATAATGTCCCCAGACTCTCTAGGCCCTTCCGAATAAGGGTTACAAAGTGGTCAATTAACTGACACTGTTAAAAAGGATGTTCTGAATTACTTACCTTTGAAACAATATGAAATATACATCAACTCAATCTATACTCAAGCCAAAAATAGGATTGGATTAATCCAAGAACTGGATTAAGCCTCAAGATAGAACTTCCAGTTTATAAAAAGTACAGGTAAGAAAGGATCAAATGAAACGACATTGTAAGGATTCAGATTCAGACAAATCTAAGAAGTCTAGGTGGACCCAGTCTTTTTGACAAGTCATTACAATGGGGAAAGTGAAGAGGATATGAAAGTGATCTAGAGTAAAAGATTAATCTGGTTTATGTTTTTCTGAATAAGCTAGCTATAAAAGACACTTTCCAGGGAAAATCTGACTACAGACTGGATTATTACATGATGTTTAAGAATTAGGTATGATAATGGCATTGTGGTTACATAGAAAATGGTCTTTATTTTTAGAGATGCATGTATTTTTTAGGATAATGTGATAGCTACAATTTACTTTAAAAAGGAAAAAATTAGATCACAAAAATACCTGCACAGAAATCAATGGAGTATGATGTGCATTATGATTCCCTAAGTTTTCTGTTAAGTTTAAATGTTTCATTAAACAGTTAAAAAAATCAGCAAACAGGTAAAACAATAAAAGTAAAAATAATTCTGTTGAAGACTGTAACTGGGATAAACCCAGATTATACTGCTGATACTACATAACTGCAATTATCTGTGGGAACAAAGTCTGTACTCTGAGGAAGTAAGAAAGCTGGTAACCATTTGGTAAATTGAGTTTCAAGATTTACCTTTCAGTCAGTATAGAGTTAGAACAATTTTCTGGCCCATCTACAATGGCTAAGACAGTATAACTGATTATTAAGCCCAAATTTTAAAAATATAACGTGACAAAAAACATCTTGTTAAACTTTGGAAGACTTTAAGAGAATTGAGTGGGTAAATCAAAGTATAATACCTCCTTCCTTGAAAATAATTAAATCAGAAAGCTAATAAAAATTACAATAATCTGTATCTTACCCTTTCCACACTCCTTCAGAAATTACAGTATTACATTTTGGTGTATCTTCCCTATATTTTTCTTGGTAAATACACACATATACTCACATTTTTTGAAATTAAAAGTAGATCATACAGTAGCAATTATTTTTGAGGTAAGAGAGTGGCCCAGCAATAGAAGGTTCAGCCAAAAAAAATTCCAGTTGTTTAAAAAAAAATTTAGCTGCACTGTTTAATCATGACTACTTTTTTCTATTGGGGAAGGTTATCACTGACCAGGAAAAGAGAAATCAGTATTTCATTATAGAGAAGTCATGGTAATCAAATAAAAACATTTTCCAGCTAGAGAATAGTAAATAACTTTAATTACGGATAATGTCTGGAAGGCATTAGTATAGTGAGATTTAACAAAGAATAAAAAAAATACAGCTTTACTATTTCAGCCAATACAATTAGATCAAAATATTTTTAGCATCTTAGAAAAATGTATCAAAACCACTTCAAAAGATTAAGGTTAGAAATTATAGTAAGAACTATCAAATACTAAATAGAATTTGCTTTGTATTTTACTGATTTGAAATTAGTAATTACTCTTGAAAATGCTCTGGCTAAATTTTATGGGAGAAAAATGGCCCCATGAATTTCTCTATAAGATGTAAGAGATTACGTCTCTCAAACATGCTATTAAAGCATCAGAATCATCTGAGGAATTTTTAAAAACTAGAGATGTTCTTAGACATTCTTAGATTTGAAGATCTGAATTTTAAAGAAGCACCACTAGTGAGTCTGTTGTATAGTCCAAGCTGAGAAACACCAGGCTAAGGGATAAAATTCAACCTTCTTTTCTCCCTAAATGCAGCAGTGAGTGAAAAAACACCTCAAGCTCCAACATTTTAACTTTAAGGGCTCAATATGATTAGGCAAATTTAGGAAAAGGGGCAAAATAAGTATATTTACTTATCACAATACCAAATTGAGAATTTTACCATATACCTAACACTTTCACCTTTTGACCTAGAAGTTTATTTTTAAAAGAGAGAGACATCCAAGTTTTTAAAAAACCCAGTCTGGGCTTAAGACCACCAAGCTCCTATAGTAAGGTAGCTTTGGAAGCAATACTTCTAGAAATAAAAGAAAACAACCATGTTACATATGATTTAAATACTATTCTTGGAATTGCAATAAAATACATTTCTATCATACCTGATTTAAACATCGCTTGTGACATCAGGAGATCATGTAAAGTGCTGATGTTGTCCCAGCCTGGTAGAAAGACCAATATTGCACCATCCTGTATGGCAGGGAAATAATCATCACCAAAAAATCATGTAACAAAACACAATAAAAGTACACTTTGGTGCACATTTAAGTCTTCATTAAAATTTTACTAGCTTAGGAAATGCAGTTACTGGTTAACTGAAGAATACAAGCTCACTTTTTAAAAATAGGATTTACAATCCAGATATTTCATTTATTTAGTCCTTCCTTCAAATAGATCAAATGCCTAAATCTTGGTTATTTTGAGATTCCTATTTCTGGTGCCAAAGCAATTTCTTCCATATGCTATTTTTCAAAAGCATTTAAGAAAATTATTCTTCCTTCATCAGGGTCCTGTTACATTAATACAATTAAAATTATGTCACCAAAAAACAAACAAAAAACTAACCTCTTCTTCCAAAACAATGTGTCGGATGAGGGCAGCAATCAAATTCAGATCAACTTTATCATCATCCATCATTTCCAGAACATCTACAGTACTTTCAGAATACCTAACAAAGTTAAAAAGAAAATCATGAAGTTTCCTAAGGTTCAACTTCCTATAAAAATCCTAAAATTAACTTAATTGGCAAAAATGGAAACACAATGAACATATAGGAAAGAATTGAATAACAAATTTTGAACAAGTTCAAGAAGACAATCTGTTTCATTTTAGTCGTTTAGACTCGGTGCTCTAAAATTAAAACAAAACAAAACACATTAAAAAACCCCACTTACCTTTTTCGCATTTCCCTTACATAATCTGGCCAGCGTTCTTTATAGATTGCTTCTTTTTCTTCTTTTTCTTGTCTATTCATATGCCCTTGCATGAAACCCCTCTTAAACTGAGACCTATGTTCTTTTTGTTCTGGAACGTATCTAAAATAAAAACATTCTTAAATAGGTTCACTTTTTGGAAACTCTTCTGGTTTCAGCAAATATCTTTGTATATTTGAATTTTAAAGAAATTTTTATTATGCTTTCTAGTAAATGCTAATTAAATGTTTATTTCCAACTATTCATTAATATAAGATCTGACATTTTAGAGGTCTATCAAAGTATACAAAACCAAAGTATATAAAACCTTCTACCAAAGTATATAAAAAACCTCCAGATCACTAGCCGTCAAAATAAAAAAAATTAACATTAGAGTCACTTTTACCTTTTAAGTTTACTCTAAAAGTTAACATTAACGTAAGTCCAAAATAATAGTAAATGCCTAATAGAAGATTCAGTTTTGAATACAGGGTTTCCAAACCCAAGTGCACGTAAGAATCCCACAGAGAGCTTATAAAATATAGAATCCCGAAACCTGTCCCTTCTAATCTGGATTCAGTAGGTCTGACTGGGATCTGCTAATACAGGAATTTTAATCAGTGCCCCAGGAAATTCAGATAGTTTATCTATGGACCTAAAACCCATGCTTGAGAACCATTTAATTCTGCTCAGTTTTATAGTCAGAGCTAAACAGCAAAACCAGAATCAGCACTCAATATGTCAGTCCAGTATTACGCCATGACTCCATCATGCCGTAGTGATTGCTAAAACCAGAGGTGCATCTGCCTAGAATACCACCTAATTTAAGTGGGTTTGGAGGGGCATGGGGGTGGGAAGAGACAAAACAAAACAAAACAAAACTAACTGCACTCGAACTTCAAAGCCCCTCAGGGTTTGCCTAGGGAAGAGCACCTAGATCCAAAGGGGATTTGGAGCATGGGCTTTAGAATTAGAAGTGATGTCTACGCTCTGCCACCGACCAATACCTGTGTGACCTTGGACAAGGTGTAAGCCTCTGCCCTTTGGTTTGCTTATTTGAAAAATTAATACTCTTATAATTGCCGTGGCATGAGAATAAAAGAAAAATCCAATAAAATAAAGCACGATGCCTGATACCCAGCAAGTGTTAATCCCCTTCCCTATTCAGTACCTGTGACCCAGGATTCCCCTAAGTCTTCGATACATATAGAGGCATCAACTTGAGGAAGGGCAACCTGAGACAGAGATTAGTCCTAGTCAGCAGGATGGACCCACAGTTGCCTCCTTTCCCAACAATTCCAAAAAACAGAAGTAACCTTCAACCCCCCAAGGGCCCAAGCACCCAATGACAATCTTCTGATCACCTCGCCCTGTTTCCTTCCCTCTTACTTCTCTACAGTGCAGCTCTTCTGGGAAGGGAGAGTCGGGGGCTTCTGCCTAAAAACTTCTGTCCAAGGACTACCCTCCTTCAACTCCCCTCTTAGGACTGACTAGGGGATGACAAGTACACAGATGCCATCTTTTTGCTTCAAGAGACCCTTCAGCTACAGTTCCCTGAACATTCTTTGCCTTCTAGGGAGCTTAAGAATGTAATTCAATAAATAACTTCAGAGTACTATTTCTCAGTGCTGTCAAGCTGTTACCTGTTATTCCATTAGAAAACTATTGGTAAATGTGCCACAGCAGAAAGTGAGATGAATGGTGGAATCGAAGAAGAAATGCATCAATAAAGCTTACTGGGGACAAAACCAGAGCATGGGAGACCAAGATATTCTCTCTCACACTTTTAGTATGTTCCACCCTCTCTGACAAACACATTTCCCTCTTTCCTACTGAGTCTCACTGCTTTCCTGACTTGCCCAGTCTATCCCTGCAGTATAATCTCATTCCCAGTACACTCTTTACTTCTCCTAGAAGTAAAAGTCAATCATACTTTATATGACAACTTCTGTGTCTATCTACATATAAGCTCTGAAGATATGTACAAAGTCTTTCCTTGTTTATGCTCAGACCCTAGTGCACAGTGCAAGGCATAAAGTTTAATAAGAATCTGTTAAATAAATGTCCACACAAAATTCAGCTTTTCTCCATGTAAAGTATGCCGTAAAATCTTTGTTTTCACCTTCCCACTACCACTTCCTGGTTTTTTCACTTAACAAGTAAGCTGTGATCTTGAAAAATCTCAAGTGTTTCTACATCTGCCTATATATTTATTCAGATGTTTACCGCAGGCCAGGCACTGTACTGTGCATTAGTTACAGAGACGAACAGGACAAAATCCTTGACCTCCGAAAACCTGCCAGTCTAGTGCAAGATGCTAATAAAAAGATACACTACATGGCAATGTGTTAAGTATTGCAAAAGATGATAAAAGTGATACAGGAGTTCAGATGAGAAAGCAACTAGCTCTGTGAGAGGGGTAAGAGAAGGCTTAACAGGCAGTGCAGTTGGGATCTGAGTTTACATATACAAAGGGAGGAGAAGGTGTCACATGTAAGTCTAAAAGGAGAATACAGCATGTAATAAAGCACAAAGTACTGGAATGAAGGGGCACTGGCTGGCATATTAGCGAATGGTGCATTTAGCATGGGTAGCTCATGAAATGCATAGGCCAGAAAAAGACAGGGCCAGATTGTAAAGAACCTTGGGATGACTAAGCTAAGGAACTGGAACCCGATCCTATGGGCTGCGTTTTCCCAACTATTCTCTCATCAAGAAATTCAAATATAATTTGGTATAGTCCCCTAGAGGAGGCTGATAGTAGCTAAAGGCCTGGGTATTGAAGGGATCAATCATTTTGGCATACCAGTTAAGGTACTCTGCTACAAGACACGACAAAACAGAGAGGTCCTTAAACAAGTTCTTCCCTAAATTTATCTATCAAGCTACCTATATATGCCATAACTGACATTTATGTTATATTAATTTAAGGAAATGATTTAGGAAAACAAAACATAGTTCTATAGTTCTAGTCTTTTTTCTAAATTAATGTAGTACCAACTTTGTGGAAGATAAAAAGCAGTTTTAAGTTTTATTACTATTCTCAAGTCATGATAAAGTCATCGTGAAGGAGTGTTAGTTGCTAGTTTTATAATTACAGCAGCTAGTTTTTTGAGTGTAAAATGCTTTCCTACAATAAATAAAACATTAAGAACTGTTTTTAAAGCTGAAGGTCCTTTAACAAGTTTTTTGTTTTTTTTGTTTTTTTTAAAGATTTTATTTATTTGACAGAGAGAAACACAGCCAGAGAGGGAACACAAGCAGGGGGAGTGAGAGGGAGAAGCAGGCTTCCCGCCGAGCAGGGAGCCCAATGTGGGGCTCGATCCCGGATCTCCGGGATCATGACCTGAGCCGAAGGCAGTTGCTTAACCAACTGAGCCACCCAAGCGCCCCTCCTTTAACAAGTTCTTAAAGAGAATCTCAGGACAGTTGACTAGGGGAAGAATGCGCATATAACCAGATTTTATAGGAAACTATATATGTGACAGTGGAGACCTAAGTGCCAAAAGAACTGTTAGTACGGAAAAGATAATGAAGACCTTAAATAGAAGAAATAAAAATGAGAAGGCATATTCAAGGAGAAAGGTCTCAGGTTTGCAACGTGGGGTAGGCAGGAGTACAGAATAATTTAGACTAAGTTAGTTACTAAGCATATAAAACAGTTAAACATATCCTGGTGCGTAACTGCTTGATATTAGCTCTTCTGATTTACAACTTAAACACTGGGTAGAGAAAAACACCAATAACCACTGAAAGACTCATTATTTCATTTTAATTTTGGATGTAACGTTTTTAATTGAAAAATGTGAGGTTCAGGATATCTAAGGTACTCGAATGCTGCATATAGAGTTAGAGTCCAAAGTTAGTATTTAGGGAAGGGCTTCAGTTCTGAAGCTATAGTTTTTGTTTTTTGAAAGACTTTATTTATCTGACAGACAGCAAGAGAGAGAATACAAGCAGGGGGAGAGGGAGAAGAAGGCTTCTTGCCGAGCAGGGAGCTTAATGCGGGACTCAATACCAGGATCATGACCCAAGCTAAAGGCAGACACTTAACAACTGAGCCATCCAGGCGCCCCCTGAAGCTCCAGTTTTGAGCTGAAAAAATATAGAACTATGATCACAGAAAGACGATTGCACAGTGAAACCATAAAAAACTGAGAAAAGGCTAAGAAGCCTTTGAGGAAATCCTATTTAAAAGGCAGGCAATGGAAGCCAGCAAAGAATGAAAACCAGGTAGAAGAACCAGAAGAGAAGTTTAAGTACTAAGGACAAAGGTTCCCAAACTCTGCTGCCCATGGATCTTTAAAAAATTCTGATGTCTGGCTACCAGCCCAGACTTTGTAATGTAATTACAGTAAGGCATGTGAATGCGGTATCTGGATTTTGAAAGAGTCCAGATGATTTTAATGTGCAAACGAGTTTGAGAATCACTGATTTAAAGAAAAACTATGTCTTGGAAGGAAGTGGTTAAAAAGAGTTTCTAAAACTAAAGTTCAACAGAACAAAAGGTGACATATTATTTTTTAATCTCTTTTTATATCCTAATATTTACTTACCTTATTTTTTCAATTATATCTTCCAAAAGATACTCCACAACCGGAAAAGTAAAACCAGGTATGTGTATCATTGGACAGTTACCTATGATGGCAGACAAAACATAAATATGTACTCAAATGTTCCAAAATAAAATAAAATAAAATAACACAACAACAGTAAAGAGGCCAATAACTCTTAAGTTCAGAAATGGTCCTGGCACTTTCACAGTTCTATCCTAATGTATTCATACTGAGTTTGACCAGAACTAGCAGTCTACTCTTCACTCACTACCATTTTACTGCTACTAAACTGTACACACACCTCAGAGTTCTACAAAGTCACCCAAAATATCAAATAGAACACTTTAAGTTGGACTCAAAACTCATCACTTGAGGTCTTTTTCCTCTCCATCATTAGCCAAGATGGAACCATCAGAACCCAAGTTTTACTGAAATCAACTTAAGAAGCATTACTCTACAGTACCCCAAATCAGGAAAAGAGAAAAAGTAGTTAAAACAAGACCTAACAAAATATTAAATTGTTGCCTACTATTCTAGAGTCACCAGTTAAAATAATTATCTTAGTACTGTTAAATGTTACTTAATATCTCATACCAAGCAAAACAAGCAGTACGCACTATAAACAAAGACCAACACTGCATCACAGCTCCGCCTCTCCCAAGTTTGAGCAAGTTACTCAATGTTAGTTCTTTTTTTTTAAAAAAAGATTTTATTTATTTATTTGACACAGAGAAACACAGCTAGAGAGGGAACAAAAGCAGGGGGAGTGAGAGAAGGAGAAGCAGGCCTCCTGTGGAGCCGGATGCCTGATATGGGGCTTGATCCTAGAACTCTGGGATCATGACCTGAGCCAAAGGCAGTCGCTTAACCAATTGAGTCACCCAGGCGCCCCACTCAATGTTAATTCTGGATAGCTCACTGCACACACAAAAAATAAGATATAATACAACTAATTTCAGGGGATCTCTGAAGGTCAATAGGGCTGAATAGAAAAGTATTTAAATACAGCTCTATTCCATTTTAAACCCCCCCCCACCACCATTTTCCTCTCCTTCCCCGAGTGTAAGGTAAAAGAGGCGTAATATTTAAAAAAATGTATTCTAGAGCTGGTCAAATTTAGTTTCAAATCCTCAACCCTCTCTTAATTATGCAACCATTATAAGACACACTGGGAAAGATATCTATAAAAGTGGGAATAATAGCACTTACCTCACAGGTGTTACAAAGATTAATGAAAACAAAGTGCCAAACAGAGCACACCTGGCATTCTAAGGGTGTTCCATAAGTGGTCACTACTATAATTATTAGCAATCACTACTAGAATTATCACTACCTGTGATAGTACATAAAGGCCACAAAACAATCACAAAAAAATGCTCAAAAAATTAGTCAAACCTATGGTTTGACTTCACTGATGCCACCTTAATTATCTAATGGTAGCACCAAAAATCTACACATCTTTGCTCTAAAACAGATGATATTACCTTTTAAAAATAGGCTCACTTCTCTAATTTGCTGAAAGTAGAATTATAGTCCCAACTATTTAAGACAACTTATAATATTCTCCTGAATATTTAAAATAATTGCTAACCCTTATTTTAACTACTCTGTACCCAGCAATATGTTAGTTTTTTTTTTTTTTTTTTTTTTTTAAACTCTAAATTCAGTGGCTCTCTGGTAACTTTCTAAAGCAATAATCATAAAATTTACTTACCAAAATATTCTGAAAATTTCTCAGCATTTAAAGTCGCACTCATCAAAATTACTTTCAGGTCAGGTCGAAAATTGAGAAGATCTTTAATAACCGTCATTAAAACATCTGACTGTAGATTTCTCTCATGGATTTCATCAAGCACAATATGACTAACACTGGATAGATGCCTAAAGCAAAAGTGTGAAGTATGTAACTCAGTACAAAATTTAAAAACTGAAACATTCTACCTCAACAATTAGTAAAATCCAATTTAATAATTACATCTTTGATAATGTTTAACAAAATGTCTGTCCTGCAGTGAAACATACTCACGAGTCTGACTGGAGCCACTGCAGGATGATTCCTGTTGTGCAGTATAAGATAGAACCCTGTTTCCTTGGCAACCGACTGTGAATGAAAGACATGAGTTAACAGTTTTCTTTACTAACAAATTACTCAGTACTACAAAAGTTTAAAAGAAAATCTTCAATTTAAAAACCGCTTACAGTTTTAATGAAAATCTTCACAGTTAAGTTTTTGGTCAAAGGAATGCCTACAGCAACAGAGTAATGTGAAATACTACATTCGAGTTCGCTATACATTACTTTCACTGTCATGACTACAACATTAATGATGTCTTTTTAACGGTATAACCATTAACATTCAGAAAACAACTTAATACTCAGGGGCCTTTGTTCAGTGACTGGAAAGTCAGTTCACTTAAAAAGGTAAATGGAATCCTAAGCTCCAGAAGAGGACTACAGAAATGTAGTGGCGTGAACAGAAGGTTAAAGATACCTAAACAATTGCCAGTCAGGGTGGTGGTAGCAAAAGACACAAGACACCAACTCCGTATGCATGCAGTGATAGTCTACTGATGTACATCCAGGAAAAAGTTACTTCTCTACCCATTTCATAATGTAAAGCATATTTTAAAAAGGAAATCCAAACATGAGTCTGGATTTAAAAAGTGAGTTGCAAGCCTCCAATGCTGTAGTTACTTTAAATGTTAATTTTAACAGTAATCAGCATAACAGGAAACATTTTTGTCTTTAATCTCTAACTTCACAGGTTCATTAAAGTCTACCTGTACACAACAGATGAATATTCTTTACCTTTGGAGACGAATCTGGTATCCAGTACTGTTACCATTGCCACAAGATTCTGCCCTTTCTGCAGCCACCCTCTCTGCAACCTTTAATTAAAATAAAAGACATTTAAAATGAAAATATAATTTCCTTTAGGAAAAACATCTGCAACATCTATGAAATCTGGGATCGTTGACAAAATGTTTATTAGTTTTTCCTGACTTAAAAAAAGACAGACAGATACTAAAGTCCCAGGGATCTAAAGCTGTCCCTTAAAAGCTGCAGACTACTAGTTTTTTAAATTTACTTTTTACCTCCTATTAAGCACTCCAAGGCCAAATTCTCTCTCATCGTTATTTTTAAAGTGCCATCCTACAGCATCCTCTTATTCGTCCTACCTTTCTTTTTGACTTTTCCATAAGAGTTAAAATTATGGGGGCACCTGGGTGGCTCGGTTGTTAAGCATCTGCCTTTGGCTCTGCTCATGATCCCAGTGTCCTGGGATCAAGTCCCACATCGGGCGGCCTCCTCAATGGGGAGCCTGCTTCTCCCTCTCCTATTCCCCTGCTCGTGTTCCCCCCCTCTCCCTGGCTGTCTCTTTGTCAAATAAATAAATAATAAAATCTTAAAAAAAAAAATTAAAATCATGGTCTAAACTTATAAAATGTGTATAATTTGAGGGTAAATATAGTTTTTTTCCTCCAGTTTTTTGTTTCTTCTTGGTAGAGATTGGTGTTTCTTAATTCCTGGTCCTTGGTTGTGTTCTAAAAGTTATGGCTGCCAAAGATGAACTTGGAAATGATGAAATGTTATTATAATCCAATACTGATTTATGTAACTAAAAGTAACAATAGTCATCTTGTGATAGAACAGTGATTTATGAGATTAGAAACAGAAAATGGAATAATTAAGAAACAATACTTCAGAAATAACTTTCCAACCAGTATATCCCGTATTCATGGACTTAAGAGCATTACTTCACTTTTTATTACTTATTAAATTGCTCATTCATGTACTAACAGATCTTGGAAAAATAAATAAAAAATAACCTACTTAGCATACCTTTCTATTGTCAACATATATGGTAATGCTGTATTCATGAAAATGTTAAGATAATATTTTTAACTTACTTAAATGTAGCTCTGTAATTGTATTATGACAAGAGTGGTTATTTTTCACTGTTCTGTGATTTTATGTAATTCCTGGGAATATGATCCTACTGAAAGATTGTTACTGTACTTCTTTAAACAGTATTTCTTAGTAATCAGTTTAATAAGTACACTGTATTTTCTCCAAAATATTGCCGTAACTGGTAATGCAGTTCCTAACCACATTCTATATTAAATGACTTAGAGATAATAATAGCACCATCATAAAACTAAACACAACCATAAATCTTTATAATTGAAATTTACATACAAAATTATATTAACACTGAAATAAATGTACTATACACATCAAATGCTGTCAGAAACCCAAATATCTTTAAAGAACATATAACCCATACACTTAACTAAACAAAAATGCTGTTTGCACGAAACATGTACTTACAACTGCCAACAGGATAAACCTAAAACAATGGCTTAATTTTATGATGAATTCCCTCTTATTAAACAACTGCATTAAAAAATTTTAAAAATGCAGTTAAAATACTGCGAGGCCTCCTGCTTTCACCACCAGTGTACTTACTGAAAGAACAGAGAGAACCAAAAAATAATACTAAGTGAATTAAGTAGTAAAATTTAAAGCATCTATATGGATAGACATTTTTTGTAGCTTATAACCCTATAAAAATTTATTAGCTTTCTATTCTTCTAATTTTATGCTAAAAATTTGCCTGGATTTATACTTAAACTCAAACACCTACTTTCAGTAAGAGGTCATCTGAGCTTCTGGTGTTTACTACCAGATATTTGCTTTCGTAACAACATATCCTAAACCTAATCAAGAAATCACTACAGGGGCACCTGGGTGGCTCAGTTGGTTAAGCGACTGCCTTCGGCTCAGGTCATGATACTGGAGACCCGGGATCGAGTCCCACATCGGGCTGCCTGCTCTGCGGGAAGTCTGCTTCTCCCTTTCTCACTCCCCCTGCTTGTGTTCCCTCTCTGGCTGTGTTTCTCTCTGTCAAATAAATAAAATCTTAAAAAAAAAAGAAAAAAAAAAAAGGAATCACTACAAACCTTCAAAATTAGTTTATTTCTAGCAAGACTGGGAGAATGGAAAATAAAAAGTGGAGAAATTTAAAAAAGGAGATATTACTTACTGAAATGGCACTAATTCTTCTTGGCTGGGTACAAACTATCCTGCATGCAGATCCTTTTCCTCTTTCAATGTAGTTATCCAAAATGAACTGAGTAACTTGAGTAGTTTTTCCACATCCAGTTTCACCACTTATTACCGTTACTTGATGGTTATCAATCATATTTACCAATTCCTATTTCAAAACGGAAAATAAGTGAAGGACATCATATGGTGATGAAGTCTGAAAAGGTAGTAATCACAATTCTGTCAAACTGAAGGTAACTGCTTTTAACAAACATACTAATGCTTTTAAAATTCTGTTAAATGCACTGCTGGGTATCTGATCCACCAGTTTTCAAAAGAAAAGCAGCACCAAATTATAAAAAGAACAAAGCCAGGCAGTGCTAAGAAAAACACACATGAACAGGAGACAATGGTAAGTTTTATGCATAAGAATGAACATTAATTCAAAAGAATGTTGATTTGTAAGGCTACTACGTACCAAATCCCATACCTAAATAACACTAAGAATATTAAAGAGTTACGTCACAACTCATACAATATGGCTTTACCTCCAGAAAAACGTTTTTGTACACTGTCTTAGAGAACAAGAAAGAGTGTAATTTGTCTTAAGATTATTTACTTTCAAATAATTACAATACAGTTTTTAAATACCTAAATCAAAATGGTAAACTTCAAATATCTGGAAAAACATATTTGGGAAAGATCTTTTTTCTTAAAAGTTATAAATACTAATATTTTAAGAGTAATATTCACTGTATTAATAAAACCATCCTACTACTTCATACTTCAAAGAGGTATTAGAGGTGACTTTTATCTACAAAAGTTTAATTAGAAAACCCACCTTTAAAAATTCTTCCATCTATTCTAACGCACTATATGTATCAGAACAAGTTCCAAGTTTGAACACTGAAATTATAGCTTGTAAATACAGAGAAGCAATATGGGACTCATTTTTTCAACAAGTATTTACTGGGGGTTGGCTACCAAGTAATACACAGTGAACACTGTCCCTAAAGAACTTAAAATCGCCTACGAGAGAAAGACACACTGTGTCAGGTCATAGTTAAGAGCTATGAAAACCAAACTCAAAACAAAGCAATGCTGAGAAAACAGAGAAAGATGGGAGACTATAGTCTCTAAGATGACTGCATAATAAAGCATAATAACTTAATGCACTATTTTCAGTAGTACCTCAATTGTAATCAAAATGTTTGGTCTCAAAGGAAGAGCAAGGGTACCTACCCAAAGTAATATATATAAAAATTCTGTTTTTGAAGTTCTGAAGATTTCAATTATAAACAGAAATGAGAAAACTTAAGGAAAATTGTTTTGTCACCATTTTTTTTCTTCTGGGCCTTCAAAAACTCAAGACTAAAATGAACCTTCAATAATACCCTTCAGGGGAAGGTCCATTTCATTTTTTCTGGATACAGAGGTTTCAAAAATTTGTTTTTAAGTATTTTGCAAATCAAATAGTGTACATTCATTTTACCTTTTGCATTTCATATGAAGGCAGCTTTTCCCTGAAATGCTGAAAATTAAGAAAAACATTTTTAATTTTCACAAAAGAAAATGTAATCAGATTATAATCATGGTAACCAGAATATATCATAAATATGCTAGAATCTCAAAATAATTTTATTACCTTAGAGTTTATGTCAAGTATCAGGACTTAAAAATGAATTTTTATAAAAAGGACTAATGTACTTAGCAATCCCCTTTATTTTTGAAATACTGAAAAAGAAAATATTACATTCAACAAAATGGACACCCTTTCTTAAAGTGGCAGTAAAATGAACTCTGATCTGTCACCGATTAGCTTTCTTATAACCCCTAAGTTACTTTTACCACTTTTTTTTTTTTTTTTTTTACATATTCATCTTAGATTTGTTTTCCACATCGGATTCATTTTTCCACCCATCAATCCACTAATAATCCATTAGGCCCTGGAGCAGATTATTTCTAGGTACTGGCTTTTGAGAATAAAAGAAAACTTAAAACAAGTAATATCTGAAACAGAAAAATCTGGTACTGACATTTAAGAACTGATCTTAAGTCAAACTTGGATCCTGAATCCCTCAAGTTTTATATCTCACAGAGTTGCCATGAAATCTTCATGAAACCTTTATTAAAAAAGCAAGTAGCAGTTTCTGATATATAAAAGCTTCTCAGCAAATTTATGGTGAATTTAAACTGGAATACTAAAGAGGAATGATTAACTTGTGTCTCTTTATTTGATAATGTCTTTCTAATTTTGGAAACTTTTATGGAATCTCAAATCTACACTATATAACACTTAGGAGTGCTATGGTTTAAAATGACCTACGTACATTAAAAAATTTCAGTGGTATAAAAAAAATAAACCACAACTTTAACAAACTCCCTTTTGTTGAAAAGGTAAAAAAACCTAAAAAACTAGAAATGTCCTAGGTAATATAGTACATTATTGCCATTTTTTTCCTAATTTTTATTTCTTGAAACATCCTTATTTTTTTGCCTACCTGTGAAAATAGGGGACTGAAAAAATCCCCCACTATTTTTTTTATTCACATATGACATATGCATTACTTTCAAGTGTACCAATATAATGATTCAACATTTTTATATACTGTGAAATGATTACCACAGTAAGTCTAATTAATATCCATCGCCCCATATTTACCATTTTCCCCCCTTCGGATGAGAACTTTTAAGATCTCTCTAAGCAACTTTCCAAATATATAGTGTGGCTTTATTAACTATAGTCAGAATGCTTGTTATGGCCAATCAGGTAATTCTTAGCAGCACCAAAATGTATCAGTCAATATGATGACTTAAATGAATCCTAGCAATTTGAAATAACAAGTTGCCACAATTTTCTTGGTAATTTTATTATGATATTTAAATTATTTAAAATGACTTACTGATTTCTAAAAGTACTTCATGTACTCAAATATAACCATCTCAACATATAAGTATATATAAGGTAACACATTAAACTTGAAACTATATTAATCACTTTTGCTTTGTAAATATGTAAATGCTGAAGACAGTTCAAACCTCCAATTCTCAAGATAGACCAGCTGAACTTCTAATTTCCTAATTTTCAGCTGTAACATGAGATAAGAGATAACGAGATTACAAGCTGCCTGAGGGCAGGAAATGTTTAAGTCTTCATAAAACAGCACAATGACAGGCATTTGGCAAGTGGAAAATTAATGTTTATTAAATGAAGGAGAGCAAAAAAAAAAAAAAAAAAAAGGCATATTACCAAAAGGGATTAAAAAGTTGAGGTCTTAAACACATCTGAATTTTACACTTGATTCTTTTACTAGCTGTGCCACTGCAGATGGGTCATTTAACCTAAGATTCTTTTTCCCCCTCTGTAACAGATCTGTTACCTCTCATACAGGATGGTTGGGAAGTTTAAATGATGTAGCACACGTGAACTGTCTCCAAATGTCAAGCCAATAAGATCAAGTTTTTATGTTTAGCACATTTCTTCTCCTAACTTCTTTTGAATTACATCACTCATCATCAAAATTTGAGTTCTGTCCTCCATACAAAGCAGACAGTAGCTAACTCTTCCTCTTCCTAAGAAGCTCTTCTCTCAAACACAACATTCTGAAATAATTCAACTTGAAATCTCCTGCCCTCAAATCTTATTTTAACTAAATAGGCATCAAAGAGCTACAGTATTTCAGCCCTGGATCTCACCTCACCTGTTCTATTCAGGACCTGAACATCAACAACAGTCAATGGATCCTTTCTTTCTTATGGAAGATGTGATCTTCTGGCTTTCTCACCAAGGGCAGTACATATGTACCTATTAAAGGTATGGCCCTCAAAATTTCCTCAGTATTTTCTCTTAAAAGAAATACATGTGAGAATTTTATGACATCTATCTCTGAATATCCACTAGGCATAAATTTTAAGTTTTAACAGGAAGGGACCTTAAAATATCTTGCCTTGCATGAAAAGAATATACTGAAAAACTCAGAATTCCGGGTCTTGTCCTAGTTCTATCTTCATATGTTGAACATAAGCACATCATAACTTCAGGGGATTTAATTATATCATCTGTCAAAGGAAGGAGTTGGATAAAATGGTCTAGAAACCTTACAATTCTAACCACCTTGTTTCTTATGACATCTCACTAAACTGACCTAGAAAAGTTAAACTAATTCCTTTTCCTCCCTATATAAGCTCCTGTAGATGAGACAGGCTACCCTAGTTTATATGGTAGTGCAACTACATTTCCACTGCTCTTCTCTAGTATAGAATTCCCACAGGGGATGGTCTACTGAAATAACACTGATCTACCATGTAGTACCTCTAAACATAAGTCTATTTTTATCCAATGTGAGAAGAAATGACAAAAATTTTTTCTACATCCTGGTTTTCCATTACCTGCATTTCGATATACCGGAGGTCACTTTTTTTCTTCTGTAAATCTTCCAATAATTGTTGGTCTAACATTACATCTGGTTCATTTTCTTGCAAGAGATATTCAGAATCTCGGTCAATATATTTGTCCCTGATTCTAAATGTTCTTTTTTCTTGACTTATCAATTTCTTTTCCTGGTTCTCAAGTTTTTTCTCTGAGTTGGGTTTGTTCTCAGTAGGGGATTCAGTACCGTATCTATTTTGACAAAATAAAAAAATGACAAAAGGCTAAATGAAGAGCCACTCAAACCCTGAAACAAAACAATATGCTATTTATTTCAAAATCACTAGCTTCTATTTTTTCTTAGGTCAATTAAGAAAATAGATTCTTACAATGAATTCGAGATTTCTTTCCCTATAAATAGGTATTCCTTGTGATAGTTAAAAAAACTAAAGTTCACATATCTACCATTGCAATAACTTATAGTATTTTTTTCTGATCTTCTGAGCATTATTTCACCACTTGATCTTCCTGCCACCCTTTCTGAATGCTATACATGGGATACTGTATTACACAATTCCAGAAAAACCTCTACTAATTTTTCCTTTAAATGATACAGCTCCTGTGATCATCCTAAAACAGCAACAATTTTACTTCTTCCAGATCTCTCCACAGGATAATTTTGGAAAAACAAGATGACAAGTAGGAAACAGTAAGTAATTTAATAAATCTCATATCCAAATAGACTACTCTTACTATTTAGCTTTCTGTGTAATGAATATGTTGTTCAATCTCTCACCAAGTATGCTCAGTCTATATAAGAAAAAAAAAACTTCCTTCAAAGTTGAATTATACTTACTGAAGAGTCTAAAGATGTTCTTTTTATTATCATTCTTTCCCTAGCCAATGCTATGAAGAAATGTTACTCTGTTCACTCTGTCAAAGAACCGTGTTTTGTCTCACCCGTGATCTTCAGGAGCAAACCAGGAGATCTGTGCTTCTGAGTCTTTACCATTCTTCGCCTGGACTGAATGCAGCAGCTGCACAATCTGTTCTTCTCGCCTTTCATCCATGTGTACTACAGCTCTCTATTTTGTGCAAAGCAGAAAGTATCCTGATCAATGTTAGAAAGCACATGCAAAATTACTTCATAACAAAAAGGTAAATATATGTCCAACAAACATATAAAATTTAAATTATCCCACACTTTCCTCTAGTCCAATTTCACTTCATAAACCTAATTTAACATTTATGCAATATCCTCTAAACCTTTTCCTGCTACACACCTATACAATTACCTCTACTATAACTGGCAAAAAAGTACATTTATGTCCCTTACTAAAACTTCGGTTTATCTTTTATCTTTTACCCTCTCATATACTGATTATTATGAGTTTTCCCCTATCTTAAATTTTCAAAGATGCAACGTTTTAAAAACACAAATATTTGGCAAAAAACACAAAAAACAAAACCAAACCAAACCGAACCAAACCAACAAAAAAAGCTGAGTTGAAAACTGGAAATACTTTGGGTGCAATAAGCATTTTAAAGTTCTTACACTGAAAGAATGAATATTTGTGGGAAGCACTGAAGAGAACGGCGAGCCAGAGTCATTATTTAGTTATACAGAAGAAAAAGCTAAGAAGTGCTAAATCCACACACACGCGCACACACACAAAAGATGAATATTTGGAGAAGGCGGAGCTGAAACGAATCAAATTGATCAACACTCATGCAGAGGGTCCAATGTGGCTATGAGGTAGTTGCTTCATAGAATGAGAATAAAACAAACCAAAAAAAACAGAGAAAACAGAAGTTATGCTGCACACAGTAAGAACAAGAATTTCTAAAACTGTTCTTTTATACTTGTACGTCATAATTAATTGAATTTAAACCCAGTAGTTAAGACAGGGTAGATTTTTCTTTAAGTGTGCAGACAGGAAGACGATCAAAGTATTAAATGAAAAAAAAAAGGGCCAGTTGCAGAAAATATATGCAGCAGGATCTTATTTCTGTTATTATTAAAATACGTTATTGACTTTACGTTATACATTTTTGCAGTATTTCTTCCAGATACATTTCTGACACATAGTATGCTGCAGAAAAGTCTGCCAAATGAATTCCTTAATTTATCTTTTACAAGGAACATGTGTGACTTCTGTGTTAAAACCATTTTTCTCTTTAAAGAAATACATAAAAAGAAGATCCTCTGGGGAATTCCAGAAGACCTCTTCAATTTACCAGAGTTTACAAAAAGCATCATTATCATTCAATTAAAAGTCCAAATATAGTAAAACTCTGATAGGAAAGGTTTACACAATTACAGGTTGCAACAAAATATGCTTAAAGACAGGTCCTAAAGCCCCCTCATTTTTTTAACCTTACAGCAGGACAATCTTTTTATTTATTTATTTATTGGGGGGTGGGATTTTTAATTTATTTATTTGACAGAGAGTGAAACACAGCTAGAGAGGGAACACAAACAGGGGGAGTCAGATGGAGAAGCAGGCTTCCTGCAGAGCAGGGAGCCCATGAGGGGCCAGATCCCGGGACTTCGGGATCATGACCTGAGCCCAAGACAGTCGCTTAACCACTGACCCACCCAGGCACCTCAACAATCTTTTTAAATGGTTTCTGTACCAGACTAAGGTATCTCTTCTTCACAGCATAGGATATACTCTACTAGGACTAAGCTTGTACCTGGTTTCTCCTAGATTCTGCCCTATGCATCCTTTTTTTTTTTTTAAACTTGGTGATTTTAATCTGTAATCATCTGTTGTAAAAAAAAAAAAACAAAAAACAAAAAAACCCAAAAACATTACTGTGAATACACCAGAACCTAAGAGTGGTTTTGGGGACACCCAACATAGAGGATCATCATTAGAACATTTTTGTTCTATACTTTAAATTCTCTAACTTCAGCACTTGTTAACATTTATTGCTCTGTGTACCTACACGAGATGGTTAAAAAAAAAGTTTTTTCTTGGTAATTAGAATCTACAGCAATACTTTAATGATTACAGACTACACTGGGAAGGAAGCCCTCTGACATAAAGTCATTATCAAGCAAAGTTGCCTTAGTTTTTCCAAACACCCCAAAGGCCCAAAGGCACTATTTCTTCCATTCACTTTCAAAACAGGAAAGATAAAAATCAAACCTTTTTTATCTGAGGAACAATTTATTTCCAATTGAAATTCACACTATATTACTTCAACCAACCCAAACCTTATATGGTGAGTTTTTTACCTCTACTAGCAGAACAAAAGTTCTCCTTACCTTGTTATATGAATTTTAGATAGTCACAAAAAGGCAGAATGATTAAAAAATGAAACAGCCCCTGAAAACACAATTAAACTTTCTATAAGTTATCTTTAACGGGGGGGGGGGGGGGGCGCGCAGGGCGTGTGGGTGGCTCAGTTGTTAAGCATCTGCCTTGGCTCAGGTCATGATCCCAGAGTCCAGGGATCCAGCCCTGTGGGAAGCCTGCTCTCCCCCTGCTGTGTTCCCTCTCCAGCTGCATTTCTCCCTGTCAAATAAATAAATAAAAATCTTTAAAAAAAGTTATTTTTAACAAGGTTCTTCCCAAGATGAGGCTCCAGAGGCTCTGGGCAGTTGAGAATTTAGGAGTGCCAAAATTCCAAACCTGGATCTAGCTTTTTTTTTTGGTAGGTAGGTTACCTCCTCCTAACCTTCTTCCAGCTGTATCATCCTTCACCTTACCTCGCCCCCAGTACACTAACCCTCCAACAGTCCCTAACACACTACAGTTTCTGTAAGGTACTGACTACATTCTATTAAGACAGAATGATAGTGTCTGAAATATTTCAGATACTCAACTAAAAAAAAAGTTGAAAGAAAAAGATCACATTATCAGAATGCAATAACTTGGTAAACACATGAATTACTTAAAACGTAATTAAAGCAGAGGAGAAACTGACTGGGATGCAATTACATATGGCTGAAGGTGGTACAAAAAAAAAAAAAAGGTAGGATAAACCAATCACTGAAAAGTGGTCATATTTAGACTGAGAAGATGGAGATGAATTTCAGAAAGAATGGTATGAGACCTATAATAAAAAACAAGAACAGAAGTATATTTACAAACGTTATAATTACATCATATTGGGGACATGGACTCAGTACACAGAAGGAAACATGGTATACTGAAGCTATACTACCAAGATTTCCTATAAAACACGTCAGGATACAACGGAAATGTATTCAAATCAGAAGTGATCTGGCTTCCAATCCCAAGTTGTGAGCTAGAGAAGGAGATGATTTAAATTTTGCTTTTGGCCATGAGTGGTTCTACAAAGGACAGACTCAGTGGAAAGCAGGAATGGAAGCTAGAAGACTCGTAGGAGGCCAAGAACACTGAAGAAAGTAGCGGCTTGGTGTGTGGGGTAACTGCTGTGTAGACCAGTGGTTGGATTTGGGATATATTAAGAAGGCAGAGCAGACTGATGTGCTGAAATGAAAGAAATATCAAAGATAATTCCCATTTTGGCCTTGAAAGTGAGTAAATGGTAGTAACATTTACCAAAATAAAGTTTGGAGAGAGGGTAGGAATCCAGAGTTCCATTCACAGTGATCCATCACACAACCAGCTTCAGATGGAAATAATACTGAACAATTTTTCCTAAACTTTTCACCTGTTTATATCTTATTTTCCCAACCAATATCATATTTCCCAACATCATTTCTTCAGATCCCCATGGCAACATGCATAACACCTTGTGGGAAACAGGAGCTAAATAAAATAAAGAATAACTCTCTAGTTACCGTGTACATCCTTTTATAGCAATCAGCCCATATGATTCTTCCAATTTCAAGATGAATTAGATAGGTAGGCTTCCCTTCATTTAAAAAAAAAATTTCCTCAATGAACAAGTTAATTTTGGGCTGACATAGGTGTGTGTATTAAAAAAAGAATAATATGATAAGGTGTTAAGATAAATGGATAAAGCCAAAAAACACTTCGATGAAAACGACGTGGATAAAAGACAAAGTACAATGATTCAGAAATAAAAGCCTAAATAAAGATTTAATTACATATATTCTGTATCTTATATGAAGAATGCTTTTAAAGAAGTTACTAAAAAGATGTCTCAAGCTTATAGCAAGAAAACTTGTTTAGTTAAAAAAAAAACAAAAACAAAACCACGATTAAAAATGCTTCCCTTTTTACAGATCTTCAAGATGCAAATCAAATGGGCAATCAGCAACCTGAAGAGACTAAATCATCTTTTTGAAACTTCTTGTTTCTAGGATTCCAAATTTCATTTTCTAAGAGGAGCTGCTAATCAACGGAACTCTACCCAGTCCAACCTAAGATCAAAAAACTCCCTACGTTCATACTTACTTTAATACTAAAAATGAAAACTGGACTATTCTTCTGAACGACCTACATTCAAAATAGTGCTTGACAGCTTTTATTCTGCGCAAACCTACGAGTTATAAAGAAGGTCGCTGTCTTCGGTCTCTTCAGGCAAACAAATAAGAGTGGCCATAATTTTTTTAATAGAAAGGGTGGCCAGGGATACTATGACACTGACACCCCAATAAAGTTAACTTCCGATAGTATCTGAACTTACTACCTGTTTCGTTCACCGTTCTCACATCCTTAAAACAAAATATACATTCAGCTTGCATAAATCCTAACTGCTTCAGGTTAGATGAGCATAACGAAAAACGACAAAATATCCGCTACCGGAAGTTGTAGCAGAATACCTTCGCACACTTCTTTTCGCTTCATACAGCACTTGCACCGGGTACGAAACAAACAAAAAAAGCAACGTAAAGGTTAGGGGCGGCGGAAGGAGAAAAACATGTCCTGTCTCATCCCTCTGCACTATCGAGTCTCAGATTTACCTCCTGCCTCTCCGCTTCCTTGTTCTTCTGTCCCTGTTTCTTCGCATACCACAAGCCAATTTCGCGGCCCTTCAAGTGCCCGGGATGTCGGCCTCGGCCGCCCCGACCACCTCCTCCGCCGCCGCCGCCGCCGCCTCCGGAGCCTCGGTTCCCTCCATGGCCTCCTCCATGGCCCCCCCCATAGCTTCCTCCGTAGCCTCCGCCGGAGCTCCGTGGCCCACCATCCCGGCCCCAGTTCTGATGGTAATCATAGCTCATTGTCCCAGCGGACTACAACTCGTGAGAACCTGCAACTGCTAGAAATGGCGCCCGGTCCCGGAAGCGGGTGCACGTCCACTTCCGTTTTGCTTCCGGCGCCCAGCGCGAAAAGGAGGGCCGTTTGAGCGTCACAGCGGCTGCTTCCGGTGACGTCGCGGGCGAATACCGTCAGTCGTCAGAAAGGTGGCTCTGGCAAAGTCCTCTTTGATGTGCCTTCTGTAGTCTACCTTTGTACCTGTGGACGGAAAGCGAGCAAAGCCTCTCAGGTTTCCTTTACATGCGCTCAACATGTGCAGCAACGGGTTTTGGTTTTTACTTTCTTATTACGCGTAGTGAAATCCGAAGTTTGCTTCCAGGTAGGCCCCAGAGAATAGACATCTATTGACACAATGAAAGAACCTGTGGTTGGAAGCATTTCTCCTAAAAGTCTCGAAAGAAAGGAGTTCATCATATTTTGTGTGTGTGCGGGGGGGGGGGGGGGAGCTACGTCTCGAAAACAGCTTGACACTTGTTTAAAATAAGTATAAACTGTCCCCAGCCTCTCTTAAGGGATTATTATTTATTGCCTTTATCCAACAGTATAACAAGAGCATGGCTGCCAAAAATCAAAAAATGCTCTTAGGCAATTTAAATAAAGGCATTTGAAGAATCATATTTTTTCATGTGAAGCCATTTATTGTTGAATGACCAGGCCACTTAGTGTCTAGCACAGCTGTTTTTGAATAAATCAAGTGACTGCGCCACACAGGCATGGATGTACACCAGAGGATATCCAGTACATTTACATATTTTAACTGATATAAAGGTTCTTGCATCAGCTTTCATTTGCTTACAGTCTTGGAAAGGCAAAAGAAATTACTCTGCAATGAGTTAAGAAAGGAAAATGCTGTATGCTCTGAAGGGGTCCAGACCACCTCAGGGACATAAAAGTTATTTTTAGCAGAGGCATTTGAGTTTCTGAAATATTTTAACTGCCTAAAAGCAGAGCCTCCCAAAAGAATTCAGAAGAACTCAGTTGTCATAAATCCCTTCCCCGGAAGAGAAACTGACAAAATTGACTCATTACTGGAGACTAGAAATCAGCATCACACCTAAGCAGGAATTGTCACAAAGCTATTATATATTACATCTATTCTCATAAGAGCCCATTTTTCCTTCCTAGATGTCGTTTTCTCATGAGTGTCTTTTTCCTCCCCCCTTTCTGCTATTAAGATAGTATAAAAGCCTCATGTTCTAAACTTCTTGAATCACATTTTTATATGAAGTCCCACCGTATGTGATTAAATCTGTCTCTTCTCTTGGTAATCTCTCTTTTGTTGTTTTAATTTTCAGGCCCCAAGGATAAACCTAAGAGAGTAGATGAAAAGATTTTCTTTCCTGGCAGCCATTAGATGTTACAGCAAAATAATTTAGTTTTAGAGTCAGGTAAGTCCTTTTCAAGAATGAGAGATTAAGTAGTGACTTTTGAGATAAGTAGACTTCAGCCAGACTAATGGGAGTGGAGATATTGTTACAGGTGGAGGAAACAATGTGTGTGAAAAGAGATGATAAAATGTTGGAGAGTGAAGGGCACCTTAGTTGGTTAAGCATCTGGATCCTGGGATCTAGTCCCATGTCAAGCTCCTTGCTCAGAAGGGGGTCTGCTTCTCCATTTCACTCTATCTCTACCCCTGCTTGTGTTCTCTCTCTCACTCTTGCTCTCTCTCTCAAATAAACAAATAAAATCTTTAAAATATATATATTGGAGAGTCTACCTTAAACTTTGAAACTATTGGAGAAGACTGAAGAGGTAGAAAAGAGCATAATCATGGAGGACCTTACATGCTACATGGAGAACAACTTTAAAATTTAAGAGGGAGAGTGGTTATTTTTGGCTGCTTTGAAGAGAAAGGATAGAGGAGGCAAGAATGGATATGGAAAGGTTAGTTAAAAGGCTGTGATTTAGGAGAAGCAAGATCGAATATGGAAAGGACTGGAATTAAGAGATATTAGAAGATTAAAAAAAATATCAGATTTGATGATTTACTGGATGTGTACAATTAGAGGAAAGGGTCAGATAACTCTTGAAATTAAGATTTGAATGACTACCAAATAAAGAATACCCTATCCTGAGATGAAAAACACAGGATGAGGAGGATTTTTTTTTTCTTTTTGAACTGGAGAAGGGTTGAGTTAATGCATTTAAATAATACATATGGGGGCACCTGGGTGGCTCAGTTAAGTGTCTGCTTTTGGTTCAGGTCATTATCCTAGGATCCTGAGATGGAGTCTTTGACTCCCTGCTCAGTGGGGAGTCTGCTTCTCCCTGTGCGCCCTACCCTGCTTGGCTTGGCTTGGCTTGGCCTCTCCCCCCCCCGCCCCGTGCTTTCTCTTAAATAAAAAAAATCTTAAAAAAATATTAAATAATACATGCAGAGTTTGAGGAGCCCATGAAACATACAAATTGTGATGTCTAGAAGGTGGTTGGTTACATGATTTAAAAACACGGGGAGCGGGGAGAGGGTGCCTGGGTGGCTCAGTGCATTAAAGCCTCTGCTTTCAGCTCAGGTCATGATCTCAGGGTTCTTGGGTCAAGACCCACATTGGGCTCTCTGCTCAGCAGGGAGCCTGCTTCCTCCTCTCACTCTGCCTGCCTCTCTGCCTACTTATGATGATCTCTCTGTCAAATAAATAAATAAAATCTTAAAAAAAATAAAAATAAAAACATGGGGAGAGCAGACTGAGATACATTTTGGTAGTCCTTAGCAATATGATTAAATCTATAGGAATGAATAGTTCCAATAAATGTATTGGAATTTCCTGGGCATACCTGCTATGACAAGTATGTGATTTATTCAGTAGGTAAGACTGGGTAGGCATATTGGGGATAATTGTGGCAAAATTCAAAGGAAATAGTGTAGATTATTAGGTGAGAGAATTTATGAACAGAATGGGTCTCCTCAAAATTTATATACTGAAGATCTAACCCCCAGGGTAGCTGCATTTGGATATGGGGCCTCTAAGGAAACAATTAAATGAGGTCATGAAGTTGGGGCTCTAATCTTATAATATTAGTGTCCTTGTAAGAAAAGATACCTGGGAGCTCATTCTCTCTTTCCTAAGAAGAAAGGCCATGTGTGCACAAAGAGGCTGTCTACAAGCCTATTGCTTGAGACTCTTGCTCTAGGCAGACACTTTAGAACAAATGTCACTGTAGTAAAATTCTTCACAAAAGGAAGGTTTTTAAGGAAAGACCACAACAGTATTAGTGGGGAAGTCCCCCAGAAAGGAACTTTCACCAGGAAACAAATCTGCCAGCACCTTGATCTTGGACTTCCTAGCCTGCAGAACTCTAAAAAAATAAATTTCTGTTTTTTAAGCCAGAATAATACCATAAATATATGGTACTTATTTATTAATAAATAGCATTTATTAAACCAATAAAGTGGTTTAATAACACTGAAACCTGTGGTGTTATTATTTTTTTATTGTTACTAAAATTTTTTTTTCCAGTGTTCCAAGATTCATTCCCCATTCCCCACACCCAGTGCTCCACGCTTTAGGTGTCCCCAGTACCCACCACCGGGCTCTCCCATCCCTCCACCCCCCTCCCTCCAAGTCCCTCAGTTTGTTTCTGTGTGTAAAGTCTCTGTTGTTTCGTTTCCTTCCCTACATTACCCTAGTTCCCATTTACTTTCCTTCTCCCACTGTCCTCCAGGTTACCCCTCATGCACCGCAAGTAAGTGAAACCAAGAAAATGTAGGGTTTCATTATCATCATCATCATTATTTATTACCTATCTAATGTCTAAGTTCCTTTCTTGCTAGGCAACAATAGTGGAAACATCTTAAAATTGCTAGCTAATTTTCCCTATTTCAGCTAATTACGAAATTCTTCTGTTAGGCCTTTTTCTCTCTTTCTTCCCCCTCTCTTAGGGGAAGACTTAACAGCTGGGCGCTGAAACATTGGGAGACCTCTTCATTGAGAGAGGTGGCCATTGATTCTGGTTTTTGTGTGGAACTGAAGCTGGCTGTGGGCTGGAACACTTACATATAGTCTCTCCAAAAAGTTTCTCTGTGTGGCCTAGTTTTAGCCTCCTCACAGTATGGCAGCCTGGTTCCAAGAGCAGTTGTCACAGAATAAGTTGGAAGTACCTGACATTTTTAGTAACTAGCCTCAGAAGTCACATAGCAATGAGTTACTAGTTGAGATGGTAATAGATGTCCCCCCAGGTTTAAGGGCAGTGAGACCTCACCACACTATGGGAGCTCTCATTATAAGAATAGCAAGTGGATGGGAGATACTGTGTCCATCTTCAGAAGATACAATCTGCTGTAATTGCTAGTGCAGGCCCTTTTCAAGCCATGTGGCACCACCGTTTTGACAGTTTTACAAATTTGTCATGTTGTATCACAGACACATCTGCCTCTATCCACAGGATAACTAGAAGTAGGAGAAAAGGTGATAATACTGCCAGTGATATTTATTGAGTGCTTATTATATGTCAGGTACTATCAATAGGCATATTTCTTCCTCTATTTTATTACAGTTAGGGTAAGAAAGTCAAGGGATGTAAGGACTAAAAAGAATGAGACCTTCCCAAGGCAAGGATTACACTTTGTCACTGATATATTTCGTGAGAAATAATGTAGTCTTATGAAAGTTAGAAAAAACTAAGTGTCTGCAGCATTATTTATTCCTTCTTGCTTTAAAAACCTCCCTTTTCAATCTCTGAAACCTCATTTATCTATTTATCAAAGACACTTTTGAAATTCTGAATCAACATATTTTCAGTCCTCTCCCCTATAAATCATGTTGCCCAGTAGACATTTATTTCTCAATTTTAACTCCAGAGAGGGGAGAGTGTGAAGTCTGCCTTAAGAAAGATGATATGAAGGAATGAAAATATCTCATACATAGAGAGTAAAAAAAGGGAGGAAGTCTGATAAGAGAATATCGATGTGGGTGGAAGGGAGGAGAAGATGTGTTTAAATTTTAACCTCTCTCCTTCATCTCAGCTTTCAACATATTTCCTGCTTACAGCTTTGAAAGCACACCATATTTTGAATTTTTTATAAAAGTCTCTGGTTATGGTTTTTAGTATATCCAGTGTTTGTACTAAAAAGAAAAGTAAATTATTGAATCCCTGTATTCCCCTGGAATTCTGGGAGATTTTTCTTTTTCATTATCTCAAATTGATCTGTCCTCCCTTATGCCAATTTTGTCAGCTTCTATCACAAGTTTCCTTGCTTCTCTGACTTGAACGAAATCTTTTAGACAAGTCAGGATTTTGTCCTGGTCTTCATTCTAAAATTGGTAACACTGAGGTGCTTGATCTAAGAACACCAAACCTGTGTTCTACCTAGATCCATCAAGGGTATTCTTGAATGAAGAAGAGAATCATATCTTCATAGTAGGGTTTCCATATAACACAAAGAAGTTGCAGATCCTTAACCTTCTTTTAGTGTTTTAAAATATAAATAATGGTATGACTAAAATTTTTACAGATAATCTTACCTGCTTGGTCTCTCCTCATCCCTAATCTTTCCAACATCCATTCAAGGATAAGTGAGCTCTAGGGAGTTTAAGTGTAGGTCAAACTGGTAGAGTCAGAATCAGAATCAGAGGTGAAAACTAAGCCATCTGATTCCTAGCCCATTGCTCTTTCCACTGTACAGCCAAGATAGTTACACACTTGAAAGGTTATAGATTATGGATATGCCAGTAAGAGTCTCTATAGAAAATAGATGGGTGTCTGCCTTTGACTCAGGTCCTGATCCCAATGTCCTGGGATTGAGCCCTGCATTGCACTGGGCTACCTGATCAGTGGGGAGCCTGCTTCTCCCCCTCCAACTCCCCCATGCTTGTGTTCCCTTTCTTGCTATCTCTGTCAAATAAATAAAATCTTTGAAAAATGTGCATTAAAAAATAGAAAACAATCTTAAAACAGGGTAATTCAGAGAACATTTGTATATATGTATATTAGAAGTATGTATACAAGTACAAAAGAGCTTCTAAAAGGACTATAAAAGTTTTCATTAAGCTAAAACTAGTAGCAACAGAGATATTACTATTTCTAGGCCCAAGATGGATGAAGAAAGGGAATTAGTACCAGCATCCTGAAAGAAAATGTCATACAGTCAGTTTTCTATAAGAAGTGACTACTGATAAAAGGTAAGATCCAGCCCAAGGTGATTTTTCAGGGAAAGAGGAATAAATATCCTGACCTCACTCTCTTCCTTGTCTCGGATCTCTTGTTGGAAGTCCCAATTGTCAAAATGCAGTGGAAAGCAGAGAGCATTTGCTTTTGTCTGTTTACATGGTTGGTGTAAGCCAATATGTTGGTGCAAGAGAGTAGGATGGAGAAGAGTAGAAAAATTTTCAGGAGAAAAGTTAATATAACCAGTGCTTTGGTCCAGAGCATACTTTGATGCTTTTAGTTGCAGTGAACTATAAATATTTCAATAAGAGGCAAAGATCAATCAAAGAATTTTCTGTCTCTCTATTCTCTATCAAATGCATATATTATCTCTTTACAGACTTCTCCTTGAATTTAGTTGTTCAAGCATTCAGTGGCTCCAGAGGCACTGATTTCTTTGTGATTTGGAGTATTTTACAGTTAGCAGTAGAAATGGGGTTGTTCTCAATTTTAAGCTAAGTTTCTGAAGGAATGATTTTTGTCCTCCTTTTATTACCTTCTTTCAGGATAGGTCTTGATGATATCCAAGCATAATTTCCTTATTTCACTCAAAATACTGAAAGAGGATATTTTTTTAAATTCTCTAATAGAAATATAAAAAGCAAATGAAGTACTTTTAGTAGGAAATAGGCATTACCTAGTTTCCTTTTTAGTTACTATAGGTATCCCGTGTTTTTGGGGGCAAAAAAACGTATAGAGTGGGTATAACTTGCTTTACAACTATAGAGTAATTGTGTAGTTTATTGTCCAAATCTGTAAAAGTTAAAGAGGATGCTATTAATTGTTATGCTGGAAAAACAATTGCAAATTGGGACCAGCCCAGGCCAACCAGACATTTTGTCATCGTAACTGTGAATTATTGTCACTATCTGCTAATTACATCTGTTTCTCATGAAAAGGAAAAAAATAGGGGGAAAAAATGGACGCCAGGATCCATGTTAAAGATTTTCTTGAGCATCTTGCATAACATACTTTCCTTTGAAAACTACATAATCTCATTAAATTAGTTGATTTTTATTTGTCTAATGTAAGCAGACAATCTGGGAATTTAGGAAAAAAATATTATGAATGAGTCCTGAGGAAAAAAAATTTTAATTAATATTCTTCTATATAATGAAAATACAAAATCTTAAGCCTTCTATTAATATTAAGCAACTAGATATGTATCTTTATTACTGTAACCAGGTGACCATGGTTTTTTCCAAACCCTAATATTTTTTGACCTCTACATTTTAAAGCTTCTGGGAATTGTATTTCTTCCAAGTGGTAGAAACTAAAATTTACTACAGAGATTTTTTTTTTCTGGAAAAATTACTCGCTGAGACTATGTTTATGTGAAGGTAAAGATTTTCCTCTGTAATAAAGTGTTTCAAGATGATGTAAATCCAGGAATCTAAACTGTTCTGGATAATATTACAAAAGATTGTCATTGTAGTCATTTTGTATTGGGATTTTGACTGCCCAGTGCCAACAAGTTCCTGCTTATTTTTGAAAAGAACATGTGTTTTTGTATATGTGAATGTTTGCACATATGTTCTTTATGTACTTTGAAGTTGAGATCCCAAGACTGTAGGAAAGACATATAAATATGATTTTCTTTCTATTGTAACTGGAGAAGAGATCATATAAACAAATTGACCTAGGTTTGGAGAGGTATAGTCTGGTCTAGAGTCAAGGCCAAATAACTCAAACGGGAAGATGTACGATTCTTAGATTATGGTATTCAGTATCTCTGCATTTCATGACACCAGGGAAAGGGCACTATTTACATTTTATTATACTATGGTATATTATTGTCTAATTGGGGTCAGAGCATGTGGCAGAGACTGGCTTCTAGCTGTTCGCCAAATTCAGTGGCTTCTTCCTATGCACAGATAAATATATTTCTCTGTCTCTTGAAGTTAGGGATGGCCATATACTGAGAGGTCTCCAGTGTAGCAGAAGCTGCAGTGGCTGAGATGCTGTTCTTCCAGGCCACCCCTGGAACAGTCCTTGCAGATCCTCCATGCCCCCTTTCTCCTCCTTCCAGCTTAATACAGATGAGCATAATGATTATAAAAATTGAAAAGGTGGAACTGCAAGATAGAAAGAGCCTAGACCCTTGAACCATATCTTAGAGGAGAAAGCCTCAACTGGCTAGGGACATTTATTTAACTGTTGCTGCTTTTCTCCAACTTTGTCTTCCAAATCTTGCACAAATTACTTTCTCTGGCAGATGCTAAACCTGAAACTCTCTGGCAAGAGAGAATGGAAAATATAGTTTTCAGGCTTCTAGTCTCTGTGGTATATTGAAGACATTAGAAACATTGGGATTTAACAGGGTGTTAACAGAAAATAGATTGCCAGAGGTAATTTTTTCCTCAAGTTACAGGTTCCATAGGAAAACATTAAAGAAGTGTGTAATTTATTTAGTAACCAAGGAAATCCTTCCTATTTATTGAATTAGAATACAATACCGTAACCATCTTCACTGCTATCACCCTAATCCTAGCACCTATCACCTCTGATTCAGACAACTAACATAGCTTCCTGTTTCTTTTGTAATCATATTTATTCTTTCATAGTCTTTTTCCCCCTTGACAACAATAGACAGTGATTTTGTATTCAACTGTGTCATTCCTTTGCTTAGAACCCTCCAATCACTTTCTACCTCATTTAAAATAAGATTCAGGGCACCTAGGTGGCTCAGTCATTAAAGCATCTGCCTTCAGCTCAGGTCATGATCTGGGGGTCCTGAGATCGAGCCTCACATTGGGCTACCTGCTCAGCAGGAATCCTGCTTCTTTCTCTCTCACTCTCGCAGCTTGTGTTCCCTCTCTAGCTGTGTTTCTCTCTGTCAAATAAATAAATAAAGTCTTTAAAATAAATAAATAAATACATAAATAAAGCAAACGAATAAAATAAAATAAGATTCACTGTCCATACCTGGTCTTCGAGGCACTAATGATCTGTCTCCCTACCTTTATCTGTCTTTATTTCCAGTCACTTTTTATCTTTCTCACTCATCTGTATTTACATTGACCTCCTCAATGGTTTCACAAAATACAAAAGGCATACTCTCACTTCTGGGAACATGATGTTCCCTTTGCTAGAACTATGATTTCCCTAGATATATGGTATGTTTTATCACTTTATTTGATTGATAAAATATTACTTTATCACTTTAGTCTTTCCTAACCAAAGTAATTGAAAAATTAATCCTTCCATCATTATCCTGTTATTTTCATTTTTTTCTTAACATTTTTATTATCTCTGGTACCTACTTTCTGTTGATACATTTGGCATTACCTGAGATATATACATGTATACATGCATGCTATATAAATGTATAGTGTGGACCTCAGCCTCATCCAAAAAGAGGTCTCTCCCCTCTTGGGGAGGTTTCCTTGAAGTCCCTGAAATGTGTTGCTTTATAAGAGTGACTTTGTCTGAGGCCATGAATCAGCCAAGTAGCATCAGTGTGATTTAAGGTCGAGGTTTTGTGTCATTCCTTATCAACTTGACTTCTTTAGGAGCCGGAAATCAGTCATTTGAGCAGTGAACCATGCTTACTCCTACTCCTATCATGATGGAGTCCCAACAAAGACTCTGAACACCAAGATTCAAATGAGCTTTCCTTCTTGGCAATAATCCTTGTATGTAGTCTTACATTGATGTGTGGGAAAATAATGCTGTCCATGACTCCATGCGGGGAGCAGACAACAGAAGCTCCACATTCAGACTTTTTCTGGATTCTGTTGTATATGCTTCTTCTCTTGGCTGATTTTAATTTATATCCTGTAATGCACTGTATCTGTTAGAATACAGATTTCTGTGAGTTTTGTGGGTCCTTTTACGGAATTATGAAACTGACAGTGGTTTGGGGGATATCCTAAACTTGCAGTTGGTGTCCCTAGTGAGGGAAGTCTTGTGTGGACTTTGTTATCTAAATTTGCAGTTGGTTCAAACTCATTTTGTGTGTGTGTGTGCGTGTGCGCATCCTAAATACCTAGAACAATTTCTAGCATATGGTAGGTATTCATTGAATATTATAGTGAATAAATTAATTAAAGTAGCTAAATAGAGTAAGAAACTAAGACAAAATCTAATGAAATTCAATACTAAAGAACCATGTTGAGAAAAACTTCCAAATAACGTATATCCAAGTGGTTTTTATTATATTCTAAATAATGCTTTGGTCTTCAAAATGGTTGCCTCTGTCAATCACAACTCTTTGGGATGATACATGTGTTTATATTAACTGGGAGACTTAGATATGTTTTTTCAGTTTGTAGGATTCACCACCAGATGGTGATATTTTTATTAGATAATAAGTAATTTTTGTCTTCATATTTATCAGTTTATAGAGAAAAGAAATCAGCTATATGAAATACAGTACTTACTACTAATAAAATATAACAGTGTAAGCTATTTAAATATAGCCCAAAATATTTACAAGGGTATTTCCTATACCAGAAACACATTCTTACAATCCTAATCACTTCAAAGAGTAAGTAGATTTTATACCGATGTAGCTTATTTACTCTTACTCTTTCTGTTTTTTTGTTTTGTTTTGTTTTTGTTTTTAAAGATTTTATTTGTTTATTTGACAGAGAGAAATACAGCTAGAGAGGGAACACAAGCAGGGGAAGTAAGAGAGGGGGGAAGCAGGCTTCCCACCGAGGAGCAGGGAGCCCAGTGCAATCCCCGGAACTCCAGGGTCATGACCTGAGCCCAAAGGCAGATACTTAAGGACTGAGCCACCCAGGTGCCCCACCCTTACTCTTTCTAAACAAGGATTAGGAAGGAGCCATTCGTGCATACTCACAGCCTCTATAGATTTTTCTTTAACTTCAACTGCAGTTGGCTTGGATGACAACAAAAACAGCAGTGTGGTGCCGGATTCCAGGACCCAGACCTGAGCCAAAGGCAGATGCTTAACTGACTGAGCCACTCCTAATACAGCATTCCTAATACAGCAGAACTTTAAAGGGTATCCAGTGTATAATTAATTCAGTAGACAAGGGCAATTAAATGGGAATATCCTAGTTTTTTTGGTTTTTGTTTTTCCAGTTCTTCCAGCAAGGCCCAAGTCTAATGAAAAGAAAATAGTACACAGGAGGGAGGGAGTATTACTGTCTTCCAGGCCAGTTCTTGTACTCTTTAAATCTTGACTTCCATCATCTTCTCCTGTATATTAAAGAGCTGTGCCAGTTATAAAGGATTTATTTCTGTTTAAATCTTTATTATTTTCATCAGTTTTATTATGATCTTGTTCGATTTCCTTGCTGCCAAAAATTTTACTGTAAAGCAACGAAATCACCTTTATCTTTCATAAAATTATACATCTAAATTTAATATATTAAAGCTTATCTTTTACAAAGCATTATTAGAATATTCAACTTCTACTTTTATAACAGGCATTCAGTGCTGTTAATTTATAATATTTGATCTGCCCATTTGTCATTAGTTAAAATAGCCCTCCATTAAGGGGTGCCTGGGTGACTCAGTCGGTGAAGCATCTGGCTCTTGATTTCGGCTCAGGTCATGATCTTAAGGTCCTGAGATTGAGCCCAGTTTACCACAGAGATGGACTCTAGGCTCAGTGAATAGTCTTCTTCAGGATTCTCTTTCTACCTTTACCCCTCCCACCGCTCTCTCTCTCTCTTTCTAAAATTAATAAATCTTTTAAAGAAATAAAATAGCTCTCAATTTTAGGGATCTAAAAAGTCTTTTTAAATAAAATATATTTGTAATGATAACATATTTGGATTTGTATGTTATACATTATTTGAGGCATGCTTTACAAATTTACTCATGGCATTACCTTTGCTTCCCAAGTTTAGAAGAGATATTAAGAAAGTAAATGAGGCATAAAGTCCATTGAGATAATCACATTGAAAATGAGTTCTTGAGGGCAAAAAAAAAAACCCACAAAAAACAAAACAAAAAAACTCCTGAAGATGAGACAATCTGAAAGCCCATGTGAAGTAATTTACAATTCTGATTCAGTATAATGAAATATAAACCAAAATAAATCATTTAAAAACTAATCCACTCTGTAAATAGTAAAGAAGATATGTGAGTGAGGTGTGGCGGTGCACAAAGTCAAATACCATGTAAAATGTCAACTCAATAACTTTGGAAAATAAGCATTTAAGTAATACATTTAATGTATATTTAAAGAAAGATCAGAATAAAGCATTTTGAATTAAAATCACTTCATAATTTTTGAAATATACATTACTAATATTCTGACAAGGTGATTCCTGCATTTTTCCAATGTTAGTGTTGAAATATATACCTTACATTCATTTAATAAAATATATTGAATTTGCTTGAGATACACATGCCTTTGAGAAAAAAACTAAAAAGCACCTAAAATTAGAACAATATTTGTATTAAAATTTTCTATACTTCAAGAATGGCTAAGAAAGTTTGCCAAATCTGCAACTTTAGAAACACCCTTTTTTTACTTAGTGGATTTCCTCTGCTTTACCCAGAACTTTGTTAATCTAATTGAGCATACCTCACAGAACTTAATCTGGCAGAACTTTTTCCCAATTTACATTCAAATAAAGCAATTCTAAAAATGATAATGTGTACATTTATAGCCTTTTCCAATAATATTTGAGTTATGGACTACTAATTCCACTTGTAACATACAACATTTTGTTTCAAGGGAATCTTGACATAATGGAAAGATGAAAGGAAAATACTAACATTTAAGAGAGAAAGGAAGAAAAACATTTAGTAAGCAATTTGTTCTTTATAGAAATGAAAGAAACAACTATTTGCAGACTGTGGGCATGCATGTTTCAAAGTTGGAAGCTAGCTCGTTTGCCATTTTGCATGAAAATATATTTCCTAGACATGGGTATAAAGCTAAAGCAGTAACTGGATTAAGCTTATTTTGCTAGACACATGTAGGCAGGTCTTTTTAAATACAGCTCAGAGTTTTGCTGCATTTCTTCCATTCCCAAAATATCTTCTTTACCCCTTATAATAAAGGCCAGCATTTTGTGTTGAAACATGAGCATGTGAACAATATATTCATTGAATTTATGCAATTTTCTATTTACTCTGAGGATGACAAACAGGCAAAAATATTAGTACATGAGGCTGGTATTTAATCTAGAAAATAGATTTAGGAATCAGATAAGAAACAAATCTTTTAATTACCACAGTGTGTGATCTACGGGAAATACATCAAAAGCACATAAGTGTTTGCGCTAGTTCCAGCTGCTTGCCCTAAAAACAGTTAACTACTGAATCTGTAATGTGTATGTAAACTGACAAGTAATAAAGGAAACCAAACAGCCTCAGAACAAAAGTGTTCGATTAGCATTTTGAACTCGCAGATCCATTCTTGCCTTTATTAGACCAAATGATCACTAGTTATCCTTGCTTTCTTCCTCTTTTTTTCTGTAAGCTTTATTTAACAACTGGATTTCCTCCTGGTAGCCATCCTTCTCTTGATGCTGCCTTTTACTGTTCTGCCTGTGTGCTTCAACAGTGTCCGGAATGGAGATGTTGATATCACCATCAGGATTACTCGTGGGTAAAAAGAGAGAGTATGAGGCTGTTTCCCCTAAATCACAAGAAACAAATCTGTTTTCTTTCCGTGAGTAGCGTAGGGATGGAGATCTGACCTGTGTAGAGGACTGGCTGATGTTGCTAATGATTGACACAGTGTCCAAGGCTTCTTCATTATCACAAATCTCAAGAACTTCCAAGTGTATTTTCACATTGGTGTCCGCAAATGTGGTGGGAGAATCTTCTGAGTTGGGTTCATGGCCAACACTTTTGGATCGATAGACTTCTATTTTCTTAGAGGCTGGGGTTATTTTTTGTCCTTCTGCACTTACCTCATAGGTAGAAAGAGAGAGGGTTTTCCCTGTAGGTGCTTGGAGAGACACAGTCCCCTGGAATGCACACAAGGGAATGGCAAGAGCACCACCAGAACGCTGAGGAAAAAACAAAATTGTTATTATTGAAAACTAGTTTCTGAAATTAGGACATTTAGAAATTTATTCATCAATATGGTAGGGTTTTTTCTATTTCAGACCAATTTCCCTAGAAACCTTTATCAATGATATTTAAATTCTGCCACCAAAGCACCATAGCTCAGTTTCATCTAGGTCAAATATAACATCTAAATGAGGTTAGGAACCTTTCTTTGAAGATAAAGGACTTATTCCCATAGCTTAAGGCAAAATTTGTGTATTGATGGAGGCGGCAGTCAGTGCTTCCAAAGGCAAAATATGGACATAAAATTGAATGCATATTTATAATTTGGAATTGCTTTTATGGTTTTATTACATTAAAAAGTTTGCATAGGTTGAAAGAAATGCAGACTGTTATCAAAATGTACTTTTTTTTTTCCTGTTTAGTATGTCACAGAGAATGATAATTGTAAAACTATGATTCAAATTAAGTATAAGGGATATTTCAACTCTTTGGTTTGAGCATTCAGAAGTGGAATCAAATGTCCCCAGAACGGTGCTACATTGTGCTTACTTTTCCATGGAGAAATCACAGTCATTAAAGTAAACCTAATAATAGAGAACTCTCCCACATCCCTGTAAAAACTTTCTTGAAGGTTAGAAATTTTTATATTTTATTTAAAACTTCATACGTTAAGATTTTTTAAAATCTGTACACACCACTGATAAAGTGCTTACGAAATGAAAGAAAACAGTCTAACTCTTAAAATAGCTTGTATTTTATATTATTGATTCATATCTTCATACTTCCAGTTGCCTTATTTTCTTTTTGATTACATGTTAGTCTCAGAAGGTACCAAACTTCTAGAGCAATGCTCTCAAAGCTGCATCCCCAGACTATAATCATCAGCATTACCTGATAACTTGTAAGAAATGCAGATTTTTGAGCCCTATCCAAACCTACTGAATTAGAAACTTTGGGGGTGGGTTCCAGCAATCTATTTTAACAAGCCCTCCAAGTGATTCTGTTGCATTGTAAGGTTTGCAATCCCTAATTAAAGCAGTGTAGTCCAGAAAAAGAAAGGGAAGAGATACAATTAACAGACACTTCATACATGTGCTGATAACCCAAAAAGCTGGGTTATTAACTGTGTCTTTACAGAGGAATTGGTATGAGGGTTCATGGTATTTTGCCAGTTTAGGATGATCAGCCTTTCTGTTTGCCTGTAACTATGCCAGCTTTAGCACTGAAATTCTTGCATCTCAGGATACCTCCTAGTTCCAGAAAAACCAGGATAGCTGGTCACCCTATTTGCCTTGCGTGTTTTATATATGGACATAAGTATGTCTGGAGGAAACCCAGGACTACAATTTGGATTCTCTTCTACTAAGAGAAATTTTTAAGGGAGATTCATTTGGGTACCTTTATGCCTAATTCTTTGAATTTAGGGACAGTGAAAAATATAGTCTAGGATGTGTGAGACATGTTACTGGTCTTTTCTAGTTATTCTCTATGGAGAATTCTTGAACCCTCTTTATCCATAAAGGGTCCTGGGAGCCTAACTTTAGGGCCTTGTACCCTAAAGGGCTGAAAACCTTGAAAATTTTCACTGTAAATTTCAGTTTGCCCTTCTGCTGAGGTAAAAAACTTCACGAACTTCACATGTATGACTGAAACAGGAGAAACAGAGGAACAATACTTATGTTCATTACTGTACCAAAGCATCGTTTGAGTGGTAGCAACTTTTTGGCAAAAGGGAAATGGCCTTCATTTATTTTTTATGTATCCATTCATTGAACACTTGTTGAGTATTACAGTAGTCCTCCCTATCCAAAGTTTCACTTTTCACAATTTCAGTTACCCACAGTCAACTGTGGTCTGAAAGTAGATGATCCTCCTTCTGCCCTGTGGTTAGAAGGTCAGCAGTAGCCTAACACTGTGTCACAATGCTTATGTTATTCACCTTACTTCATCTCATCATGTAGGTATTTTATCATCTCACATCATCACAAGAAAACAAGAATGAGTATTGTATAATAAGATGTTTTGAGAGAGACAGAACACATTCACATAAATTATATACTGCTATAATTGTTTCATTAGTAATTTTTGTTCATCTCTTACTGTGACTAATTTATGAATTAAACTTTGTCATAGGTGTGTTAGAAAATAAAGCAGTATATATTGGGTTTAGTACTAACAATGGTTTCAGACATCCATTGGGAGTCTTGGAATATATTCCTCAAGGATAAGGGGTAAGTACTGTTTGTGCAAGATTCTGAACTTGCATTGGGTATACAGATGTACTGTTTCTTCATTCAAAGACCTCACAGATATAATTGGGTGACAAAAGCATGTAAGAAAGAAAATAAAATTTTAGTTCCAACTATTTTAGTAGAGATAGGAACCAAGCTCTGTGGAGTCCAGGAATGGCCACTAAAGAGATTTCATACCAGGGTCACATTTGAAATTGATCTTAAGAATTAAGAAGAGATTTACAGTTTAAAAAGCTTTGCTTTGTGAGTGATAAGTTATAAGTGGAAGAGCCAAATTTAAAACTTTAAATATTGAGAAAAAACTTTATTAAAGACATAAATTTCTGTTTTTTTAAATAAAAATGGACTGAGATATTATTTAGTTAGAAAATTTGTCATTTAATAATGTGAATTATAAATACAACCACCTTCGTCCTGAAAACTAGTAATATGAAAGCTGGACTTCCTTACATTATACTTACTACAAGAAGAAAAAACAACCCCATCTCAGTACTGAAAAAATTATTTTCTCTTTGATACAAAATACTGTGTAAACAAAGTCCTATGTACTATACTAGTTTAAAAAAGAAAAATTGGATGAGAAAACTGAGTTATCAGACAATGTGCTTGGCATGTCTATCTTAAAAGAGCCTTCGCTAGAACATCAACAATATGACCATATCTTTATTTGTACCAACTGGCATCACTAATCAGGGGTTAATATAAAAGCAATGTGATAATGAATTTTTTTTGCATCTGATTTTATACATCCACGTAATGCAAATTTCAATAACTCTCTCATGCTAACTCTACTTAAATGAACAAAAAAGCTTTACTGAGTTATCAAATGACATCTCATTAAATTTGGCATTTGAGAATTGCATGGTGCGAAAGTTTAGCTACGTATGAAGTCTTTTATTCTGAAATAGTACACAAAGTCTTAAGTTATCAAAATTAGACTGTGAGGAACACGGTGGCTCAGTCAGTTAAATGTCAGACTCAGTTTTGGCTCAGGTCATGAACTAATGGGTCATGAGATCAAGCCCCAGAACCCCATGTTGGGCTCCATGCTCAGCAGAGTGTGCGCTTAAAAATTTCCTCCCTCTACTCCTCCCCTCACTTGCACACACCTGGGTCTGTGCTCTCGCTCTCTTAAATAAATAAACCTTTTTAAAAAATTACAATGTGTAATGTTCTTATTCAAAGGGATAGTCTCTATTTGACAGTCACAGAAGTAAAAACATAGGGACAGATTATATAGAAACAGATATGAGCATACATCTTTGCACTATTAATCCAAAAATTGACATGTTAATTTCAGCAAAATGGTATTGTCACTTTAAGCTAATTTAGCGGTTTTAATGTTACTGGTTATGAAAGTAATGTATAAATATGTTTTGGTTTTAGGTTTGTATAAAAACTATAAATGTAAGGAGTTCTACTAAATATTGCTTGTATATCTTAAAGCAAAATCATAAAAATTTGATTTGACACTAAGAATCATAGATTTTTTTTCCTCTCAGAGAGCCCTGTCTATTGTTTAAGTTAAAGAAACATTACTCCAGATGAGGGAAAAAAAGAGCTTGAAAGAAGGAAGAAATAAAGGAATAGCAATTCAGGGAGACATCTAACAATTTATGTAAAATCAACAGAATTTCCACCTCTTTGAGGATATGGAGGGCAGACTGAAATGGAAAGAGATGAGAAGCGAGAGAACAGTCTAACTGAACCACTATTATGTATTAGGACTGGGTTAGCTGGTAAGAATGAAGAGGCACTCATATCTTGAGTTCATAGAATACACAAAAACCAAGCTCATAAACAATTGCATTTCCATGTGACTCATACTACAATAGATTCAGGCTGGAGAATTAAAAGAATATGGAATAAGAGTACTTACCCTAGGTAGAGTGAGAGAAAAGAAGACCTGGGCAGGACTCAGTTTTATAGATGAAAAGAAATACTTGATATCAGTGCTATTATTTAGCATTGTTCTAGAGGTCCTAGCTAGATAACAGTCAAGAAATATTGTGCAAGAAGAAATAAAATTATAGTTTTCATATGAAAATGTATACTTAGAAATTCTGAAGAAGGGACTCTAAAAAAGAACTAATTTAGGAGTTTTATAAGGTCACTAAGTTGTAGGTAAATATTAAGATATCAGTAACAATTACAAATTAAAAAATATATTTTAAAAAGGTCCCATTCAAGATAGTAACAAAATTATAGAAATGTATAAGAACAATATGAAAAAAACTATAATAAAAGAAATACTGAATAGACAAAAGAAGCAATATTTCCACATGGAAAAATTCTATTGTAAATATGGAAATTTTATTTTATTGTATTGATATAATACAATTTTAATAAAAACTTAGTAGAATACCAATGGAATTTTACTTTAGAACATGAAAAGTTCCTCCTAAGATTTATCTGCAAGAGTAAATGCTTATATATAGCCAGAAAATTTTGGAAACAGACTAATAAGATAGATTTACAAATATAAGATGAAGCTACAGTAATTAATACAGGTTGTTAATTGCAAGACATAATAAATTAAGCAATCAAGAAACAAAATATAGTCTGTCACAAAGATGACATTTCAAAATAAGAAAGGAATCAAATGGCTTTCCATTACAAAATTAAATTAGATTCCTTTTCATGTTATAAGCAAAAATAATTCTTGAGTCTTAATAATGCTTTTCAAATACTTTGTTAAGAAGACCTTTACAAATCTGGAATGAGAATTAGAAGTGACAAAAGAGGGACAGTTTGGGTTGCAGACAAACTGAAAATGTCTGTGTAGAAATGTATGCTGAAAGCAAAGGTAATAAACAAATGGCATCCTAGGAGAAAATATTTGCAGCATACATAGGACAAAATTTAATAGTTACAGAGAGTTTCTCCAAATCAGAGATAAACATCCCAGGAGAAAAAAAGGAAGTGGACAAAGCAATGAAGTGAAGAACTATAAGTGGAGAATAAACATATGAAAACATATTCGATTTCACCAATAACCAAAAAAAATGAGTAAAAACAATGGGTTATAGTTAGCATCTCGGATTGCCCTCCACAAAAAGAGAGAGAGAAATGAATAAAATGATAGATGCCATCTTTAGAGTACATTTTGATTGTATTTGATTATAAAATAAAACTATGTATACTTACCAGCAATCCTATTTCTGTGAGTCAGTTCCGCCACCAAATATCAACACATACTATAATTTATTTCAGCACTGTTTAAGTCCCCAAATAGAAATAAGGCTATAAGTTCTGCCTGGGTAAAATAACTTCAATACATTTTGAGTGATAACAGCAAGTTCCAAAACAATATGTAAAGTATGATCCAATTATCTGGTAGAAAGATAGCTACCAGAAAACAACTCAGCAAATTATACATGTGTAGGAATAAAAGATATATAGAGACACAGCATGTGTATATATTCTAGGCACAGAAAAGATTTGAAAGGCTACAGTTGGGACAGTTATTTCCTCTGAAAGTAGATGGTGGAGGACTTCAACTTTAATGTTTTATATATCCAAATTGTTCGATGATGATGATGATTTTGCTTATGGAAGTCTATTAGGTAATAGAGAAGGCAGAGAGTGCAAAATATTACTAGAAGGGCATCCAGGGTGTGGGGTAGGGTACTGAGTGTGGGTAGCCTATGATGATTGCTCAAAGTTCATTTTGATAGTCAGTTTGGAGTTTGTGCTGCATTTGGGGGTTTGTGAATCAACACTCTGCATTTGGGGTTTGCGCTATTTTTAGGTTAGAAGTGAGTAGACAATGTGGGCGCAGGATACTGTCTCAAAATTTTGCCCCGATAGTTTGATTGCTTAGAATAAGAGTCTAAGAGTCTCAATTGGGGCACAGTTTATTTTCTGTTCAAATTTTTTAAAGAGTCGCAAACAGTACTTTTGACAAGAAAAATAAATATTTTAAATTATCAGAAAGGAAAAGGATCATCTGGTCCTCAGGAGACAAAATAAAGTGACCAGGGTCTGTAATGAGTCAGATTCTCCTCACTAATTTTAATGTAAAAACTTTTATAAATATTTGACTCCAACAATGTCAGTGTAAACATTAAGTTCCAATAAAGAATCCCACTTCAAAAAAAAATTAGATAATTTGAGTTACAAACCACAATGTAATCCACAGATTTGAAAACCATTCAAAAAGTTGAAGAATAATTTCAAAATGAGACTAAAAGTAAAAGGCATTAAATCTGAAATGAAAATTAATATTAACTTATAAAACAACAACAAAAAAACCTGTTACTGTTGATTTAATTTGTCTCCATCCTTGTACTGGGTTTAGTGTGTCCCCTCCAAAGTGTATATCCACTTGTACCTTATGGATATGATGTTATTTGGAGATAGGTCTTTTTAAACATAAACTAAAATGAGGTCATAAGAGATAGGGGTAGGCCCTAATCCAATGACTGGTGTCCTTTTAAGAAAAGAGAAATTTGGACACAGACTCACGTTGAGGGAAGATGGCCATGTGAAGGAGACAGCACTTAGAGTTACTCTATTGTAAACCAAGAAAGGATGGTCCTGTTGACACCTTGGCTCTGAAATTCTAGCCTCCAAAAATATGAGACAATAGATTTCTGTTGTTTTACACTATCTTAAGTTTGCAGTAATTTGTTACAGCAGCCCTAAGAAATTAATACAGAGTTTTGTGCAAACACATAATGAAACATTTGCAAAGTTCTGCAACGGCTCATTTTTTTCTGGAGACTGGAACTGGATGGTATTTTTGTCCAATCCAAGTAGAATGTAATCTTCTTCAGGGAAAGGAACATTTCCTTGAGGATCTTTATTTTCTCTACCACTCATACTAGTGCCTGACACGTGGTGGGCCCTCAAAAAATACTTGTTGAATGAATAAATGTGTGCACGAATGAGGAATCTGCAATATTGATCTTGTAGATTTTTTTAGATTTCATATTATTTAACTTCCTAAAGCAGAAAAAATAAGATTATCTTTCAAAAGCATTGCTGTTTAAAATTCATCTTTTTATATTTTAACAGCCCTATATAATAAATGATGATAATTACAAATGCATCAGAAGGTGGTATTAGGACATATCCTTTTTATAAAAATAAAATAGAATTTTATGGGACCCATTGTACATGACCGTTTACTTCATGATAAAAAAATGATAAGATTCAGAGAGCATAAAACTAGTCATTTCACAGTCTCTGCTTTCTTTCCATTTAAAAGTCTATGAATTAGCATATGCTGTCAGGAATAGTGATAATCCATTATTGCTGTACTGAGCGTAGGTGGCTGGGAGCTTTTTTATTTGGAAATGAAAAGCAGTCTCTAAACCTCACAAATGCTTCAGAAGGAGAGAGCATGCCATGTAAACACATTAGCACAAATAATCTGCTCTGATAATTGATTCAGATTACTGACCTTGGGCATATTGAACTTTTTATTTCCTCTCTATAAGCCTCTAGGTGAATTTAGGGTGAAATTATAATATAAAGGAGTTGCTCCAAATTTCTCTCCTAACAAGGTGAGGTATTGTGTTATCTGAATCACTCAGCTTAAGAAAGACACATTATGTGTTTTAACACATGTCCCATTTAATCCTCACTGATCTTCAAACTGTAAATTAAGCTTTTTTTTAAATGATGAAAAGTTTCACAACTGAGTAACAAATTTAGGATTGATATTCATCATAACAAATATTTACTGATTCTACTAAACAAGCCATATGTCAGACTTCTTACTAAACTATTTCCTACTTGATTTCCTACTATATTTTCCTACTTGATTTTCATATCAACCTTATAAAATAGAGACACTCATCCCAATTTTATAGATAACATAATTGAGTCATGAGGATATAAGTAGGTAATGGCATAGTCAAATACAAATCCAGAATTATCTGTCTCAAACCCTCAGCTCTTGGCCATTCTGCTACTTAAAGACATAATGTTTGTGATAAAATATGAATAATACCTCATTCTCCTAATCCAGCCAGAATCCACTATGTCCTGTGGAAACAAGGGAGAAGTGGGATTAATTCATTCACACTAGAAAGTGAAAGGAGTATTTAGAGAAGATACTTGAGAAAATAGTTTCTAAATAGGGTTCTAGAAGATGATTTCAGTAGGTAGAAAGAAAATTGTGTTCCAGGGTGAGGCAATAGTAAAAGCAAAGGCAAGTGGAATTTGGGGGGCATGACACAGTACAAGGAAATGAGACTAGAAAGAGAAGTTGGTCCCAGGGCAAAGAATCCTATACACCAGGGTAATGAGTTTTGATTATATTCCATAGGTGAGGGGTAAATATGATTTTTGTTTTCACTTTTATGGAAAGGAAAGAAATTAAGTTATATGAGAGTCTTCTTTGTGCAGGCAGTGCACTTGGCACTTTTCATGTGAAATCAAATATAATACAATAATTGATAAGGGAGGTAAAACTATTTCTCTTTTATAGGTAAGCAAACTGTAAATTAAGGTAAGCAAATTTATAGGTAAGCAAACCTATAAAGGTGTGGAAAGGTTAACCAGCTTGCTTAGGTTCCAAACAGTGTTAAGTTTTGAACTGTGATCTAAACTCAGTTCATATTTCACATGTTTTCTACTATCCCACTTAAAGTCTAAGAAGATAATGGGGGACCTTGTGAAAGATGGATTGGAGGAAGGTGACCATGGTGTCAGGGAGACCTGTTGGCAGGTTTTTAAAATCACTGTGTGCAAAAGGAAAGGGAATCTGAGTTTCAATACTGGTAGTAGAAATGGCAAATGTGGGATGAACTGTAGGGTAGTTGCAGAGGCAAAATTTGGGACTGGGGAGGATCATGGTACAATATTGCTGTTAAATCACATATACCTGCCATAGAACTCAGTTGAGTCACTATCACTATAATCCTTGCCTCTCTAAGTCTCAGTTTCTCATTTCTAAAATATTAAGAATAAATGAGTTAATGGATGCAAAATGATTAGCTGAATGTTTCACACAAAGTGCTCCATAAGTATTAGCTGTTAGGTAATATCAGGAAGTATGTTAAGAGAGAGAAATCCATGATGTCTTTGAGATATCTAGGGGTAGTAACTAGTACCAGTAATCGAGATGAAGAGTTTAGGAGGATGTACATAATGTCATGCTACTTTTGCAGTCTTCATCTCCTAATCAGGCACCATGTTCCTCTGCAGTATTTTATCCTCGTGGTCTAAATATGCTAAATAGAAGCCAGAGATTACCAGATGAATTAAAAACATGACAACTACATACTGTCTACAAGAAACTCACTCCAATTATCATGCTCTAGGCAGGCTGAAAGTTGAAAGATGAAAAAAGATACAGCATGCAAATATCAATCAAAGGGAAGCATAACTGGCTATATTATTATCTGATAAAATAGACTTCAGAGCAAAGAATATTACAAGAGACAGGGAGAATTATTTTAGTAATGATAAGAAGATTAGTCTACCAAGAAGACACAGCAATCCTATGCACAACCAAACAACAGAGTTGCAAAATACGTTAAGCAAACTGATAGAACTGAAAGGTGAGATAGCCAAGTTCACAATTATAGCTAGGGACTTCACTACCCTTATTTTAATAATTAATAGAACAGCTAAACAGAAATTCAGCAAGGATATAGAAAAATATCAAGGAACATGATCTAATCAACATTTATAAAAAATTTTATAGAAAGAAATACTTTTACTTATAGAAAACAATCCAACAAGAGCAGAATACAGATTATTTCCCTGGAACATACATCAATATATCTGGGACGTGTAATAAATTTCAACAAATTTAAAAGAATTAAAATTATACAGAATGTGTTCTCTAGCCACAGTGGATTCAAGGTAGAAATAAGTAATAGAAAGATAACAGGAAAATCTCCAAACCTCTGGAGAGCAGAGGATTTTAAATAATCCATGAGTCAGAAAGACTTAAGGAAAATAAAAAAATACATTGAATGAAAAGTAAAATACAACCTATCAAAATTTGTGAGGTAGATCTAAAGCAATGCTGAAAGGGAAATTTAAGGCACTAAATGCATACATTAGAAAAGAGGAAGAGTCTCAAGTCAATAATGTAAGCTCCTGCTTCAATCTAGAAAAATAAGAGCAAAATAAAATCCAAGCAAGAATAAGGGAAGAAATCCTCGGGATGAGAACAGAAATCATTGAAATTGAAAACAAACAAACAAAAAAACCCCCAGAAAAATCAGTGAAGCAAAGAACTGTTTTTTTGACAGATTAATAAAATTGACAAACCTTTAGCAACAGTGACAAAGAAAAAAAGAACACACAAATTACCAATATTGAGAATGAAATTGGATACCACCACAGTCTGTGCTAAAGATAAAGGACTACTACGAACAACTTTACACATTTACATTTGATAACTTAGAATAAATGGGCCAATTCCTTATAAAACACAAACTATAACGATGCACCTGATATGAAATAGATTGTTTGAATAGCCCTATAACTATTGGGTAATTGAACTCATAATTTTAAAACTCTCAGAAAGAAATCACCATGCCCAAATAGTTTCACTGGAGAAATCTGCCCAACATTTAGAGGAGAATTAATATAATTCTACATAATTTCTTCCTGGAAATAAAAGATGGGACACTTCTCAATTCACTTTATGAAGGTAGTTTTGCCTTGTTACTAAAACTAGACAGTAAAAACAAAAGACAAAAACAAAACACTACAGATCTACATTACTTACTAATATAGATGCAAATATGCTTAACAAATATTAGCAAATGGAATTCAGCTGTCAATTGAAGAATTTTATTCCATGATTAAATGGGGTTTATTCCAGAACTGCAAGGCTAATTTCAATATTCAGAAAAAAGCTGATGTGATCCACTGTATGAATAGGCTAAAGAAGACAAATCACATGATTATATCAAGTGATATAGAAAAAGGACATGACAAAATTCAACATTCATGCATGATAAAAGTAGAAAGTAAATTTCTCACTTTGTTAAAGAGGATCTTTAAGAATCTTCCAACTAACATTGTATTTAATGGTGAGATACTGCTTTCCCTTTCCGTTAAGATGAAGAACAAAGCTAGGATGTGATTTCTTACCACTCCTGTTCAACGTACTGCTGGAACTTCTAACCAATGCAGTAGTCAAGAGAAGGAAATCAAAGGTAGATCAGAAAGGAAGAACTAAAACTGCAGATCACATGATTGGCCTATTTATATATTTTCAAAGAATACAAAAATTCCTAGAATTAACAAATGAACTAATCAAAATTACCTGCCAGTTAAACATTGTATTTCTGCATAGTAGCAATGAACATATGGATATAAAAATTTTAAAAAGTACCATTTACAATTGTTCAGAAAAGTGAAATACTTGGTTGTTAGTCTAACAAGACCTGTATAGGACATATAAGCTAGACTCTAGCTGAAGGAAACCAAAGATCTAAAGAAATGGAGGGACATATGTACATGGACTAGAAGATTCAACATAGTAAAGATGTCCGTTCTTTCTACGTTGATATATAGGTTATGTAATACCTATTAAAATCCCATCAAGATTTTTTTTGCAGATAGAGACATGATTATTTAAAAATTTGTATAAAAAGGCAAATGAGCTAGAATGGAAAACTTATTTTGAAAAAATGAATATAGTGGGAGTAATCAATCTACCTAACTTCAGTATAGCTATGATAATCAAGACTATGCTGTTGATGGAGAGGTAAATGACAGAACCCAGAATAGAACACCCACATACATATGCCCAACTGCTTTTAGACAAATGTGCAAAGCAAAAACATTTCAATAGAGGCCAGATAGCCTTTTCATCAAATGATGTTGGAGAGAATCCAATGTCAGTTAAAAGGGTAACAGAAACCCCTCAAAAGCCAACTTTATAGATGAGCAGAATGAAAAACAAAGTTTTATCTTTTTTAATACATTTAATATATTGTAATGCCTGTTCAAATGGCCCTTATTTCAATTGGTGAAACATTCTGATGAAAAATGATTAAGTTTCAGCATCAGTCTTCATTTTACATTAATCTTATGGTCATAATGTAAAGTTCTGAAATGAATTTATTTTTTAGCTATGAAAATTGGTATTCTCATATTTTCAATTCATACTTATTGGCTTTATCTGAGCCCATGAGCACACCATCACAAGCTACAAGAAATCCTGTGAGAATTTTGAATTTAAATGTATTGTTACTCTTGGAATTAGTGGATAGGTGTTTCTACTCTCTGGTTTAATAGAAACTAAAATCTCTTATCTCTAATGATGACATTTCAACTCAGATGTGATATGTCCAAATTTATTTCTATGTGTTTCCAATTCTTCCTGCTTTTCTAACAAAATAAAGAATAACTGTAGCTTGAAGGAAGTCACATTGATTCTATTTAGAAAAAAATAAAATTTTATCAGGAACAAATGAATCCTAAGAAATAAGAGTTTTTCTTATCTTAATAATAATGCATTTGTTCAAATGGGTGGTAGTGTCAATTAGAAATAGCCTACTAAAAATGGTTTCATGAAAAAAAAATTTATACTTCATTGTCCAGAATTAGGTCAGGAAAGAAGATACATGTTTTCATTTTGAAGACAGTTTCAAAGGATACATACAATATTTTTGGTAAGATTACTATAGTCTAGAAAAGGTGTTAGAATCCATGTTGATGGTATTCATAAAACTGTAGAAGATGGAAATATTTTTATCAGACAGCATAATATGGTAAAAAGATCAAACAAAAAACAAATCTGTGTAGATACAGATTAGAGGTATCCTGAGACAGGGAGTGGTGATAGATTGTGGGTAAATGGGCAGGTGAGATCTGACTGATGTGATGAAAATATTCTAAAATGATTTATGGTGGTTGTACAACTTCATAAATTTATTAGAAATCTTTTAATTGTTATACCTGAAGTGGGAGAATGATATGATATGTAAAATATCCCTCAATAAAGGTGTTTTTTAAAAGAGCATCTGACTGATTCAGGACACCCTGAAATACAGCACTTGTTCTGCCAGTAAATAAACAACTGTATGACCCTAGACAAATAGCGTACTCATTATAGGCCTTTATTTCATTATCTATATAAAGGGGTAGTTGGGCAGATGAACACCAAAGTATCTTTTGTCTCCTTACATTTCAGTATTTTGTAACTTTATTTTGGCAATGTTAGCCTCACAGAAAGCACTTAGGTTCCTTGAAAAAATATCTAAGTTAGGGTTGCTCTTCCAAAAGAAATTAAGATCACAAAAACTTTAGAAAATTGCCAAAAGCAATTATAGACTCAGGCCCCTTTTATTAAAAGGCCCTCTTTTTTTAAATCAATGAAGCACCATTGCTGATGGAACATTTTCTTTGCTTTCATAGTATATAAAATTTAAGCCACAATGCACTCTGTATAATAAAAATGTCTGTTATAGGAAGATAAAATAACAAGAAAGAAAGTGAAGAAGTTTATAAACCAATAGAAATAAAGAAAAAACCTGTAAGGAGGGTTTAACAATGCTTATATAATTCTGATTTAAATCTCTAATCATGGGAAACATTTACTGAATACTGGATATAGATAAGAGACCACATAGAAATTTTCATATGTGATTGTATGTGTTTATATATACATAAATATATGGGTTTGTGTATGTGTGATTATATGTGTGAATAATAACACAGTTTTTTCTTATGACAAAAATAATACATTATAACTTATTTTTGCAACTGAAATTATATCCAAAGAATATGCACCAAGGAGTCCCTAGGTTATAGCAAATTAAGGATGACTTCCATGTGACTATAATTTTAAGAATTTTAATTCTTTTGAAAGAAGAATCATTCAACTCTATATAGCCTATATGGATATTATGAGTTATCTAAATTAAAAAGATTTTCTTCTAATTTTTGTAATATTAACTTTTTTGCAAAATAGGAACAAAATTCTATAGAATGTTTTCATATATCTTATGTGGAAGGTCATTTGGTAAGGCTAATATTTATACCTTAAAAAAAAATACATGCCATTAGACCTTGATGGTTTGTGCTCTGTGAGTGTAGTAAGCCTGGGAATTACATTTTCCAAAAATCCCCTTCAACTTCCAGGTTAGAATTGGCCAAGATAGGAACTTGCTCAGCGTTTGGAAGGTAGAAACAAGGCGGTGGCCATAACCATCTGGAGCTCATTCAGAGGCAGATACAGAGACGAGGTAAAGAGGTGCCTGGCAGATGCCAGCTTTCTGTCATTTCCCTCTCCTGCTCCACATCTAGCTTTTCTTCTTGACCACTTGCATTGTTGACCAACAGTGGCCACATATTCACTCCAGATGCTTGGCTGTGGACTCATTGAGGTCATGGTTTATTTATAGACAATAGTTTTTCATAGACCTCTACACAGATTCCCTCTTTCTGTTCCTACATAGGTGGCTAGACATACGTGGCTTCTCAAACTATGACTAATTGGTAACTCCATCTCTGACTCTTCAACTTCTCTTCCAGACGTTTACTTCCCAAGCTTTTCCCCACAACTCTAAATAAGTCTCTTACTCCATGACACTCACAGTGCTTCTGCTCCCCTGACTCAATCCTGATTAATGCAAAGTCCTATTCAGTGGAGGAGAAATCTTAAGCTTAATAGTAAAATAACAAAAACAACAGTGGTTTTTAATTAATTAAAAAACCCAAATGTACGTATGGATAAAGGTGGTAGAATGCATGTAGTCCAATCACAGAATCTCATCTAAAAATAAAATGAAGAAAAAAGAATAGCCACAGATTTAAGCTTCAACTAAATAAAAGACTCAGCTCATGTGTAAGCTTCTGAAGGTAGTGATCACAAAAAGAAACAAATGATGACACGCTTATATAAGCAGCTGTACAAGAAGAAGATGACCTGAAAATATCCTGAGAATTCTGGCTATAGACTCCGTTTTGGCAAGAGGTGGTTTGAAGCTAAAAATGAGAGATTCTATATAGTCAAGATATTTTTCATTGTAATACTAATACTTAAAGCTTGACATTTTCACTGTTTTGACATGTTCACTGATGGTGCAAAATCAATGATGGGTAAAACTGCTAGCACTTTAACATGAATCAAGGCAGTGGCATCAAATTCTACTAGACATTGTATATTTTCTCACCATTTGTATATGTATACAAACTTACAGTCCAATTTTATTTAATGTCCTTGGTGTAGATTAGTATTTTTATTATCTTGACTTTATAGATAAGTTGACTGAAGTGCAGAGCTGTTTAGTACCTTTTTCTTTTTTAAAATATTTATTTATTTTAGAGAGAGAGAGCTCATGCCTGTGCAAGTGGAGGAGGGTTAGAGGGGAGCAAGAGAGGGAATCTCAAGCAGACTTCACATATAGTGGAGCCAACTTAGGGTTTGATCTTATGACCCTGAGATCATGACCTGAGCCAAAATCAAGAGTCAACACTCAACCAACCAAGTCACCCAGGTGCCCCTCAGTAATTTTTTTAAGATCAAACAGATACTAAGTGGTAGATATGAGATTCTAATCTGGCCAGTGTGGTGCTAGAAAAAAATTATATAATCTATTCATTCACTATATTTTTTACTGAGTACCTGATATGAGCCAAACAGTAGTTCAGTGACTGCAGATATAAAATGACCGACCTTCCTTCCTTCCTTATTCCTTTCCTCCCATCCATCCATCCATCCATCCATCCATCCATCCATCCATCCTACTTCTCCCTGTGTATGTGCCTACAGAGGTATGGTTCTTTCTGGGTAGTATGATTATAAGTTAATTGCCTCTCTCTTTTTTGTGCTTGCTTGAATTTGAAAAAACAGTAAGCATGTTATTTTTATAAAAACAATAAAGTCATTATTCTTAAGATAAAACCTAATGGAACTCATTGCTCTTTTGAAGAAATACAAAGTAAAACTTCAAACCTTGAACTCAAAGGAATATAAAAAGACTGCTCTATTCTTTCTTCTCACACTTAAATTTTCTTTCTTCTCACTACTTACAAAGCAATAGAACATGACATGTGGAAATTGTTTTCTAAGACTGATTTAGAAGGCAAGGTCTCCAAAATCTTCCCATCCTACACAGCAAATACTAAAGTAATTCTTTTTAAAAACATTAATACAAAGGTTCTTTAGAAAAAATTAACTAAAAATCTTAGTGATGTCATTGGATCTCCAAAAAGAATGTTAATGATGCATTATGCATGGAACATCATCCATGTGCACACTCTGGAAATTAACCCCTTGCCTTCAGAGGAAGTAAGTCTGGTGAAAGTAAAAATAGCATATCTGGCTAGTCTTTCTTGTTCCTGGGGAGAGGGTAATACACATATATATAACAATATCAGAAATAGGTAAAAGTCCTTGTCCTACCTAATAAGACTGACATGTTTGTGACATTCAAAATAGTGTTTTTTAATTGATGGAATTACTAAGATGTTTACATTTAATTTTTTCTGGATTTTGGTTTTAATTCACATTAGTTATTTCTGTAGTGGATAGGTCAACCATGTGCACAAATAGATGTTTTAATTTCACAGGATGAAAACTGGTGATGCTCCAGTCTTTTTTTCTTTTAATTTGGGGCAGTGAACAGTGTTTTTCTTTTTCTTTTTATTTTTTTTAAAGATTTTATTTATTTATTTGACAGAGAGAAACACAGCCAAAGAGGGAACACAAGCAGGGGGAGTGAGAGAGGGAGAAGCAGGCTTCCTGCCGAGCAGGGAGCCCGATGTGGGACTAGATCCCGGGTGTCTGGGATCATCACCTGAGCAGAAGGCAGTCGCTTAACCAACTGAGCCACCCAGGCGCCCCTGAACAGTGTTTTTCTTTCTCTTTCCTATCAATCTGTCAGTAATTACTATTGTTTCAGAACAAGTTGGCTGTCCTCATGTGGCAGCTCTAAGAATCTGCAATAGGCCATCCAGGTTCTTAGATCCAATGATTATATCATAAAAGTATTTGAAGAAAATTAAATCTATGGATTGAGACTATTTGTACTTCAATGAATCAGGCCTACAACCTGGCTTGTCCAGTTCTTTGGACCAGCTGTTCTCAAATGCCACTCAGAGATTGGTGCTGAACTGACCACATAAGAATCACCAGCAGAACTTGTTAAAAATACAAATTTTTGGCCTCTCTAGGGGAGAGTCTAATTCACTGGATTTAGGAAAGGAACCAAGAATGTGTATTTGTCAAGATTCTCCAGATGATGCTTATATGTAACCAGATTTGGAAACCATTGACTTAGGAAGATACTAAAAAATGAATATAGAACTGTGATGTCACACAGAGTAAATAATTTTCTGGTTAATTTACAGACATTAAGAAAAGGACATTAAAGGGGTGCCTGGGTGGCTCAGTCCATTAAGTGGCTGCCTTTGGTTCAGGTCATGATACCAGGGTCCTGGAATTGAGTCCCGCATTGGGCTCCTTGGTCAGCAGAGAGCTTACTTCTCTCTTTGCCTGGCACTCCCCTTGCTTGTGCGCTCTCTCTCTCTCTCTGACAAATAAATAAAATCTTAAAAACAAAGAAAAAGACATTAAGAAATGTCTTGCTACATGCATATATTCTCTTATTTCCCAGTTATAACTAAAAAATCAAATGGGAATTTGTACTAAGTGGAACACCTAAAGACTATTTAAAAATATTAAAACAGGAGACAGGAAGACACAAATTTATCATGAAGCTAAAATTTCCAGAGCCACTGACAAGCAGTGTGGATTATTGTTGGAAGCTGTAGTGTTCTGGAGGGTTGAGAAAGCCAGGCTGCCATCAGAATGCATTTCTAGGTAAGTGTATCTGGGAAGTGGCCTAAAGAGATCCCAGAAGAAGACAGACACCTCAATCTCCAAGACACTAGTACATTTGTTGTAATTTCTTTTCTTGTTCTAAATATATATTCATACCCAATTATGTATTCGTGATTTATATACTTAAAAAAATGTGTCCTCCAAAAGATATAATATTCAAGTCCCACATAACCTATATGAATGCCTGTCTCAAGGGTTAGTCAGTATTAAGAAATCACAGCAAGAATATCGGGCTTATTTAGAGATATTACACTGGAGAAGCATTAGACATGAGATCACTTAATAATACACAGTACTGGATAATCTTTGAAGAACCCTCTAAGAGGAATTTGAATAAAGAGTTCGAAGGTCTGATTGGGTGGGGGGAAGCATGGCATCATTAAGGAAGTAAAATTAGTAATACCTAGAAGACTGGAGCAAAGATTTCAAGAGGATATTGATGAGAAATGACACCACAGGAACCAAACACTTAGGACACATTAAGGATTTTCAACCCGGATTTGAATAAAAGGAGCCACTAAAGTGTCCTAAATCGGTTCTGATATTATGAAAATTACATTTTTGCAAATTTATTCTAAACCATAGTCAGTAAAGTAGACTGAAAGCATTCAAATCAAGAGACAGGAAGACCAGTAAAGAGGACATTGAGAGAGAATGGTGACTTAAATTGGGGAAGATAGTGGCTATGGTAAGACATGGGAATAGCAAGACATATTTAGAATATAGGACTTGGTGACTGATTTGATATGAATTGTGACAGAAAAAGAGAGTCAGGAATGTTGACCAAATATCTGACTTGGGCAAGTGGTTGAGTTATGGTGTTATTTCTAGAGAGAGGGAACACAGAAGAGAAGCAAGTTTGGAAGAATGAGATAGGGGGATCAGGAGAAGATCAGGAGTTCATTGTTAAGAAAACTAAAATTGAGGTGCCTGTGGTGTGTCCAACTAGAGAAATTCAGCAGGAGTTTGGATTCAGCCCTATTGGGGTATAGGGCTCAGGAGAGATTTGACTTGGAATATATATTTGAGTATATGTTTGAGATGAAATTTAATCAGGAGATTGTGTGAAATAAGAAGAGGATCCTGAGGAACATGAACATTTAAGGAATGGACAGAGATGGGGAGATCATAAAGGAATCCAAGGAGTGAACCAAAGTGGTAGGAGAATAATCAAAAATGTAAAATGTAATGGAAACCAAGGAAAGAGTAGAAGAGAGATACAACAGTGTCACATGTCAGGTAGACTAAGGACTGAAAAGTTCACTGATGCCTGGAGAGGTGGGGAATACAAGATGGAGAATCAAGCCATCACAAATGGAATCAATGCAAAGATGAACATATATATTCTCTCCTTTTAAGGTCCAATACAAGGACAGTGGCAATGAAAGCCACAGTGAAAATGCCCTGGAAATTTTTAAAAGAAACTCATGAGCTTTCAACGCTGATTGCCAAATGCTTTGATCAAATAGCTGGGTTTTATCTGATACTTTTAGTTTGAAAAAGCCTTTCTTGCCATGCATGTTTATTTTTGTCAGAAGTGATAATCAGATTTTTTTGTTTTGTTTTTGTTTTTTTGTTTGTTTGTTTTTTGTTTTTGTTTTTGTTTTCTGTTCAAACACTGTGTTTTAGGAGTAGATATGATGAGAGCAAGAGATCAAGTTCATCCTGCCTTCCACCTTCTTATATACCAAAGGCCTAAAGAGAACATACATGGCTTGGTTTCACAATTCTATATCCTTTCCTGCTTCCCTTCAGACTCCTTTCTTCAGACATTTATACTTTAACTCTTCTGCACCAGTATGATGTATGGACTTTAAGTAATAATAATATGCCATGAAGAGAAGTAGATGTCTATTCATTGCGACATACTCAGTGCCTAAGACAATGCTTGGCACTTAGTAGGCCCTAAATAAATATCAAATGAATGAATGAAAAAGGAGGAGACAATTTTATTATTTTTGTTTTAATAGAAGAGTGGGGGAAAAAAAGAAAAAAAATTTCTATAGAAAATATCCTAATTAGTGTTTTTACCTGATCAATTTTTAAAAATTATGCTCCTCCCCCCCAAAAAACCTCAATATGAACTGTTTGAGAGCTTGACCACTTATCTAAAGTGGCTCACACAAGTCTTAACGTTCTCCAAGAGTCCCCATATGGCAAGTGTTGGGGGAAAGGATTATAGTCTTTCACAATACTCAGAAATAGAGGGGTTTTCTTGACTCAAACCAGATCTGGCCAAATATCAAAGGAGGGGAACACAGACAGGTCAGTTTGTTTGAATTAGTGTATATACCTCAGGGGCATTTAATAAATGAAACCATTCTTAGCAAATCTTAGGAAGTAGGAGAAGATTGAAAAACATTTGACTGTTGGTCTGGCCTCTCGCTTTTGTGATACCGTCATTGGAGATGCAAGTTTTAGTCCTCAAACTCTTGGAATGGGCTGAGCAAACTTACTGGCATTTCTAACAACCTGCCATCCTTTGTAACAGAATGTTATTGCGGAGCCACTTAATAGCCTTGTTCTCTCTGGCTAGCCTTCCAAGTCTACATGATGTGATACAGTTTGAAGATAAATATTTAGAACAAGCTGCAGACCAGCTTTTGATAGAGGCTTGTTTCTAGAAATTCCAATATCCTATGCTCCTTAGGAAATATTCAATATGAAATTTTAATCCAAATGTTCACCCAAGAGTCGCTTTTTAATATTGCTTGCTTCCTTTCCTTTTCCTAGTTAGGGTACACTATCTGTGTTGATAGGCAATTTTACTTGTGTTAAGTAGGAAACATTACCTCAGAAAAACCTTAAACAATTTGAGAACATTTGTCCTCAATAGTTCCATGCCAAAATATAACATTGTGTAAATATTATTTTTTTTCAAATGACTTTCATCTTTTTAAAAGTTTTTTTTTTTGTCTCCATTGAACTGTATTCAATGCCATCATCAAAGCTTACCCCAGGACATCTTTGTCAGTATTAAATCTGTATAAATTCCTGTACAAAATACCTTTAGGCCATTTTGTCAACTTGAAACTAGGACATTATTTTCACCAGAGGACTAGATGTACCAGAATGTTAATTTTTAAAATGCTGAACAGATCTTAATCTGAAAGTTAATATGAATCAAATTATATTTGCTCATATAGTGGCAGGCAGTCCAAACAAAAATTGTAAAAGATGGGATGGGTTGTGATTTTTGTGTATATTCCTATCTCTGATTATGGGAAGTATAAAAACCTTTCTGTTTTTATTGTTTACTCCTCAATTCAACTCCTCAGTACCCATAATGGTATTTTCATTGTTTATAAAGAAGTTGTATAGTAAGGGCTTTAATTTTCTTGGAGACTCATTTCCTCCACTACAAAGTTTCTAAAAATGCATCTATAGTAGATTTGTGCTTTTATAAATCAATTCTGGCTGTTCAAATTGCTCCTCCTTATATATATTTTACAGGCCAGGATGAAGCCATGTGTATAAAGAGATTACTTATTGGGATAAAAATTCAAACTGTCAGGGAGTAAAATAAACAGTGATTAAGCATGTCTATGTCTATGTGTGTATGTATGTGTTCTTTGAGAGTGTATGTGTTTTTAATAACTTTACCCAATTACTAACACTAAACAAGTGTTATTTTGGAGAAATGGAGAGAAAATTCATAAAATGTGTCCACACATTTCTTGGTTTGTCATAGGAAACCTGGAGGGAAGGAGCAGTATATTGAACAGGGCATTCCTGTTTTAAGAAGCTATATCTAAAAACACACAAGGTAACAAGGCTATTGGAATAAAAATGGAAGATAATATGCAAAACTCTTGCAGTGCTTCTGAGAAGTTGTTCAGCTCAATGGTTAAAAGGTTGGGCTTAGAAATCATATCATGGCTCTACCACCTTAGACGTAGGTGACCTTGGATAATTTTTCCTTGCCTCAGTTTCCTTTAACATAATATTAGGATAACAATAATGCCTGTTTTATAGGGTTATTTTGAGAATTGCATGAAATAAAGCAAGAAATAAACAGATATGTATTCAGAAGAATGTATGTTTTAAGAAACATTATTATTGTAAGCTCTAAACATTGGTAGTCCGAATTAAAAAAAAAAAAAGACATCAAAGATAATAATCAGTAAAATACATAGGGTAGATAGGCCAAAGTAAAGTGTGACACAAAGTAAAAACCTGGGGTGCGTGGGTGGCTCAGTCAGTTAAGCGTCTGCCTTCTGCTCAGGTCATGATCCCAGGAGCCTGGGATTGAACCTCAGGGATTCCCTGTTCATCGGGGAGCCTGCTTCTTCTGCTTTTCCCTCGGCCTGCCACTCCCCCTGCTTGTGCTCCCTCTCTCTCCAGTGCTTTCTCCTTTGAAAAAAAGTAAAAAAGATGTGAATTGGCAATGGAACATATTTTAAATTATGTGGGAAGAAAATAGGTTGGATCATTAATTAAGGTTTGATAATAGGGTCCTTGAACAAGATTAAAGTATTAAAAGAAAAGAGATTTTAGGTAAGGGATGTTTTGGTTTTAAATTTATAAAGCATGGGGTGCCTCGGTGGCTCAGTCATTAAGCGTCTGCCTTCAGCTCAGGTCAAGGTCCCAGGGTCCCAAGATCCAGCCCCACATGGGGATCCCTGCTTGGTGGGAGGCCTGTTTCTCCCTCTCTCACTCTCCCTGCTTGTGTTCCCTCTCTCGCTGTCTCTCTCTCTCTCTCTCTCTCTCTCTGTCAATAAATAAATTAAATCTTTTTAAAAAAATGTATAAAGTATATATGTAGGCCAGTATGAGCAGTATGCTCTGGGCTAGAACATGTTCATGCTGTGCTCTGCAATTTTTTTTATTTGTACAAATAGCTTTAATAAGATATAATGTACACACTGCTAAACTCATGCACTCTAAACATACAGCGCAATGATTTCCAGTCAGTTTATATTGTTGTACGACCTTTGCCACAGTCCAGTTTCCCCTTGGAAAAAATTTCCTCATGCCCACTTACAGTTAGTTAATCCCTGTTCTGGCTTCCAGCCCCTGGAAACCATTCCTCTGCTTTGTGTCTATGTAGATTTCAATCTTACGGAAATTTCATATGGAATTTTACAATGTGTATTCTTTTGAGTCTGGCTTCTCTCCCTTGCATAGCATTTCTGAAGTTTTTCCATGTGGTAGTATGTACTGGTAGTTCATTCCTTTTTATTGCTGAGTAGAATGCCATTGTATGGGTATACCACATCTTTCATCTGTTCTTTGCTCAGTAGATATTTGGATTGCTTGTAGCTTTTGGCTATTCTGAATAGTGCTGCAGTAAACATTCATGTACATGACTTTACATGAACACGTGTTTTCAGCTCTTGGGTGTAATCCTAGCAGTGGAATTGCTGTGCTATGTAAGTTTATGTTTAATTTTTTTGGAGACCACCAAACTCTTTTCCAAAGCATACATACATTTTACATTCCCACTAGCAGTGTTTAAGTGTTAAGGTTTCTTTTTATCTTTGTCAATACTTATTACTGTGTATCTTATTGATTGTAGTTATTCTAGTGGGTGTGTTGTGATATCTGCTATCTTTGACTTGTGTTTCTCTAATGATATTGAATATCTTTTCATGTGCTTATTAACCATTCTGTATCTTCTTTTAAAAAATTTTCTGGTTTTTTCTTCTCATAATTATAAGTATTCCTTACATATTATGGATTCAAATCCTTTATTAGATGTATGATTTGCAAATATTTTTTCCAGTCTGTGGCTTATTTATAAATTTTCTTAATGGTATCTTTTGAAACATAAAAGCTATTTAGTTACCTACTTTTATAAATTATTTATTTACTTTGATGTTCAATTTTATCAATTTATTCTTTTATGAATTATGTTTTGGTGTCATATCTAAGAACTCTTTGCTTAACTCAAGGTCATAGGTATTTATTGTGCTTTCTTCTACAAGTTTGGTGACTTCAGTTCTTGTATTTATACCTTTGATCTATTTTGAGTTAACTTTTATGTATGATCTCAAGTAAGGTCTAATTTCTTTTATTTTTTGCATGTTGATATCTAATTGTGGGCACCATTTTTTGAAAAATCTATATCCTTTACTTATTGAATTATTTGGCCTTTTTATCAAAAATTAGTTGCCCATTAATGTAATTTTTTTCCTGGACTCTTAATTCTGTTTCATTTATCTATATGTCTATCATTATATCAGTATCAAGCTGTCTTGAATACTGTCTTTATAGTAAGTTTTGAAATCAGAAAGTTCAAGACTTCCAACTGTTCTTCCTTTTGTGCTGCTATTTGTAGCTCTGTTTATATTTTAAAAGTACAAGATAAACAAAAAATAAATCCTGATGTGTGTGTGTTTTCTGTTTAGTTTTTACTAAAAACTAAATTTACTACCACAATTTATTACTCCCACCTACCAACAACAAGAAAATCAACAATAACAACAAAATGGCAAAAAAAAACAAAACACCCTTCAACTCTCTTCTGTTTTTTAGAAAATAAAGATTAGGCACAAGTGGTAAATGAATATAAATGTTTTCATTTGGGTATATAGTTTACATTAGGTAGTAGTTTTGTGGGGTTTTTTTGTTTATTTTTTAAGGTTTATTTATTTATTTGAGAGAGAGAGAAGAAGTGGTAGGGAGGGACGGGGGTTGGGGAGAGAGAGAAGGAGTCCTGTTGAGCAGGAAGCCTAATGCAGAGCTGGATCCCAGGACCCAGAGATCATAACCTGAACTGAACAGACACTTAACCGCTTAACTGAGTGAGCCATCCACCTGCCCCTGGTTAGTTCTTTTTTACTTACACTTCTGATAAAGTGTTTATGTTTTACTATTGGTGAAACCTGTAAGCATCAATGGTGTGTGATTCCTACGAAACTGAACTTTTCTTCAGGCAATCTACTTCCAGAGAGTTAACTGCATGCATTTAATTGTACTGCAGAAACCCAAGTAATTAAGTGCAAAATTATTGTTTGGTGGGAAGATTTTTCTATTATTTGAACTGATGCTCATTTCCTCCAAAACCCCTCTGTTGTCACAGTCATTTAATGTAAATAAGGAACAAAACAAAATTAAAGAAATAGGGAAGTTGTCCTTTTTTTCAAGGGAACTGCTTCTATACTATTTATTTCTATATTTATGTGATTACATTATTTATGTGATTTATAGAAATAAAACAACATTAATATTAATGCAATTAATATTGATATTAATAAAACCATATACTGAAAAGATATGTGTACCTCTATGTTTTTGGAGCAGTATTCACAGTAGGCAAGATATGAAAGCAACCCAATTGTCCATCCATCCGTAAATGAAAAGATAAACTAGATACACACCTGCGTGCGCACACACACACACTAAAATATTACTCAGCCATAAAAATGAGTGAAATCTTCCCATTTGCAACAACATGAATGGACCTAGATTTGGGAGTATAATGCTAAGTGAAGTAAGTCAATCAGAGAAAGATAGATACCATATGATTTTCATTCATATGGGGAATTTAAGAAACAAATGAACAAACCAAGAAAAAGAGAGACAAATGAGAAAACATACTCTTAAACACAGAGAACAAATTGGTAATTGCCAGAGGGGAGGTGGTGGGAAGATGGGTGAAACGTAAAGTAGATTGATGAATATTGAGAAATGTATAGAATTGTTTAATCGTATTGTACTCCTGAAACTAATATAACACTGTATGTTAATAAAAACAAAAACAATACTATTTAATCTAAGGCTCCATTAAAATTCCCTTTTACAGGGCGCCAGGGTGGCTCAGTGGGTTAAAGCCTCTGCCTTCGGCTCAGGTCATGATCTCAGGGTCCTGGGATCCAGGCCCGCATCGGGCTCTCTGCTCGGCGGCGAGGAGCCTGCTTCCTCCTCTCTCTCTGCCTGCCTCTCTGCCTACTTGTGATCTTTCTCTCTGTCAAATAAATAAATAAAATCTTAAAAAAAAATAAAATTCCCTTTTACATGAAAAAAAATTAAGAGATTATTATGATACATTCTTTGTCTTAATTACTGTGTTCTGCTCTACCCTCACCCCAGTATGTATATACAATATGCCATGTTCAGTTTACTGGTAAGTGATCAAACACGAACATAGTGCTTCTCTCACAATATGGAAATATTAAAGCATGAATAACAAGATAACTGATAAACGTAGTGATTTTATCTAGATGACTGTCTATTATCAGGTTTATTCAAAGAACTAAGACAAATCTATTTGATGAATCTTCTTGAGGCACTTTGTGATTCTCTTTGAACTTTAATTTAACTAAAATGTGGAAATAATAGCTCATTAAAAATTAAAAACAAATAAAAATTTGTACTGATGAGAATTCTACTATGGCTGAGAAAAATAGAGGTCACTCCATCATGTTCTTTAGCAAATAGGCTCTTTTATTCTGCAAATATCCTTTTAATGCCTTCCCAGATCATTTTCTCTTTCTCCTACCTTTCTTTTAGAAATTAACATGTTTTGGGGGCTCCTGGGTAGCTCAGTCATTAAGCATCTGCCTTTAGCTCAGGTCTTGATCCCAGAGTTCTGGAATCGAGCCCACATAGCACTCCTGCTCAGCAGGAAGCCTACTTCTCCCTATCCCATTCCTCCTGCTTGTGTTCTTTCTCTCACTGTTTTTCTCTCTGTCAAATAAATAAAATCTTAAAAAAAAGAAATTAACATGTTTTAAATTTAATATTCCTAACTAATAATTAACATAAATTCATTATTTGAAGCTCAAAATTGTTGTACCTAAGTAAATTAAATCCAAACGGCCAATAACCAATTCTGTAAAAGCATTTAAGGGTTAGAATATTTATATAGAGTTTTATTTTTTAAGTCCATTAGTTTAACCACCTACTATTAGACTGTGTGTCCAAATAAGTCTCAAACCCAAATCCAACATGTTCTGAGCTAAGTCAATATCAGATACAAGATTTAAAGTAGGAACATTAAAACCAAGGACTATGTCCTGGGGCAGGAAAATTTAGAAGAAAATCTCATAGTTGTTGTATTTTGGGGGTTCAGCAGATACTGTGCCCTAAACCAGTAGTTTCCAAGTCTAGGTATTCACCAGAATCTCTTCAGGAAAACATTTACAAATACCAGGATTCCACACTCAGAAATTTTGTTTTAATTAGTCGAGTTGGGGACTGAGCATCATTAAGTGATTCTCATGTATAGTCAGGTTTAAGGACCATTGCTCTAAATAAAACCTCAGAAAGGCAGCTGAGTATGATATCATGACTGAGACAAGTGAGATTTATTTTTAATTGGCTAATATATATTCAATACAACATGGAAGCCCTTGGGAGAAGGTTACTGCAGAATCAAGGTGCAGTCACTGGTCTTCCATGCCTGTGGCTATTCATGTGAGTTTATCTGTTTCATTCACATTGCCATGACCTAACCGAAAATAATCTGAAAAATTGATGTGTTCCTCTTGCTCATCACATACTTGCTTTTCACATGACTTTTCAGATCAGCAATCGCTATGTCATTTAGACTTAAGAAAAAAAAATCTAAGTAACAATAAAAATAAAAAATAAAAAAAAAGAAAAAAGAAATTGAGCTTCTCCAGATAGCATTATTCTTGAGTGCCAACAAAATAAGGTTTTACTGTTTGAATTGCTGTATTTTCAAGTTAATTCAGTCTGTTGGTCTCCAAATACTTAGGGTTTAGTTTTTCTTGTAACCAATAATTATTTTGAAATATTCCCTACCATACCAGAAATGTCTATGGCTTTAAGATATTGAATATAATCTCATTATGTTTGGCGGTGGTAGGAGTGGGGAGCTGCACGATAAAACAGACTTTAGGATACGTGGTGTGGAACTAACCTAACAACTTACTAAGATCTAACTGGAGATATAAAGGTAATGATTTGAAGTCCATTTATGCAAAAGCAGTGAAATCATACCTTAAATCATAGCACTGACAATTGAATTTGATGATATGCACTGTTTTTCTTTTGTAAGAGAGTGACTGTTTTTATTTTTTTTAAGTTTTTATTTGAATTCCAGTTAGTTACATGTTTTTTTAAAGATGTGATTACTTCCTATACGAACTTTTTAAGAGTGTGCATTTGTCTTTATAAGAGAGTAAGAGGAAATATTATTCTCAACCTAAATAAATTGATGTTAAAATTGCCCATTTTGCTGCCCAACTACTTCTATTATACTCTAAACAATAAGAAATCTTCCAATGGAAGTTATTCTGCTAAAAGCTAGTAAGATTTTTTCAACATAGGGAGTTAATATATTTGTGGGTTTTCAAGGTTTCTTACAACCATTGTATTATGAGAGATAAGGAAACATTTAAAAACTGGGTATTAGAAAGAAAAAGAAGACAGGCCTCTGGCCCTTTTTTATTCTGAGATTTGTCAATAAGGCTGAACGAGAGTAGAAAGAGTTGAGACTCTACTATTGGCTTCATTTGTGTAAGATATGATAGTCAGCAGTGGCATTTCAGTCATGAGTAAGACCCAGCTACTTGAAGAACTGACATTTTCTGGCAGGGGCCATATGTAGCAGAACTTAGCCAGGGGTAGGTGATGTAGCAAATACTCTGCAATCCAGGAAGGCTGATCATTGGAATAGGAGGTCTGTCTGTGGAAGCACCGACATAGCACCCAGGAAGCTCCATATCCCTTTGCCAAAAATCATTTTGCAGAAAGTCAATTTATTCAAAGATCAATTTGTCAAATGATAATTTCATCAAATGTATCAATTATCAAGTGCTGATCCTGAGAAGTAGTCCTCTTGAATATATTCAATAAATTGTACTCTACCTGTGTTTTAAGTAATGTTCAACTCATTAAATGCTGAGGGTCATATGGATCATTAAGTTTTCTTATGAGTATATTCTTGAAGAATAGTTTCTTAAGTAGAATTTAACATATTTAAGAAGAATATATTCTTTATCGTGTTTAAGACATAGTCTTGAATATAGTCTCAATAAGAATATCTCCAAATTCATTTATTGCATTCAAAAAGAATGTAACTTAAAACAAATTATTGATATATTTGTAAATTTACTAATTTCAGTGAATTACTCATTCAGGAAGTAACTCCTTCAGGGAATTGGCTTTTGGTAAGTTGCTTTGTTTTCTGTGTGAGCTGGAATTGGGAGGTGGGATAAGGGCTGAAATGGGGGTATCAAGATCTGGAAAAAGTAGAAAATGGCTCTGGTTTAGAATATAGTGAGGGCAACTCAGGACTCAGTGCCTGGGCCCTGTGCTGGGGCCAGCCTGCAAGAAAAGGGATACTATAATAAGCCTGGATGAATGGAGGCATGTATAGCCTACTAAAACCCAAATTGCTCTGAAAATAAATAGTGAGGCTGGATTTGCTGAAGATGAAATGAGTTGACCCAGCTGTGAGAGAACTAGGGAAGGTGGAAGCTCAGAAAGCAGGCATGGGGCTGAGAAATTCCACCAAGCAGACCACGTTTAAACCATTTAGGACCAAACACTGTCATTTCTGCTTCCTCTAACTCATGGGTTATCCCAAGATAGGCGACAATGCAAGTAGGATTTGGCTGAAGCTGCAAGCACCTGCTTCCTCGCGGATTTCTTTCCTTGAAAGGAAGCGGTATTTGCAGTTATTTTGTTTCAGTGCCTGGAAGTGAATATGGAGCACAGTACTGGGCACGCTGAAGTAGGTTCCAAAAAATGCTTATTGTTATAGTATGTGGACTCTTGAAAACTCTTGTCAGGGGCGCCTGGGTGGCTCAGTTGGTTAAGCGACTGCCCTCGGCTCAGGTCATGATCCCGGAGACCCGGGATCGAGCCCCACATGGGGCTGCCTGCTTGGTGGGAAGCCTGCTTCTCCCTCTCTTACTCCTCCTGCTTGTGTTCCCTCTCTCGCTGTGTTTCTCTCTGTCAAATAAATAAATAAAATCTTAAAAAAAATAAAAAGAAAAGAAAACTCTAGTCAAATCATTTGAGGCCTTCCCATGGCAAAATTCTGATCTATGCTTTGTATGGCAAATTCCCCAGTACTCGGAATCCCATACTCCATAGGTATATGCTTGAGAAACAGAGGTAGTACAGTCAGACTTTGACCTTTGAGGAGGAAATAAAGTTATATTGCAAGATACTTGGTTGAAATTATGTCCTTTGCACTCCGAGTGCTGAAAATTCAAAGGAGGTTTAGAAATTCTTGAAGATTAAAAAGCTTCAGGCACTTTGCTAAAGCTTCAGGTGTGATGTTATTTATAGTAAACTAAACTTAAAAGAAGTAAAGTTATAAATAACTATTACTAGTAAAGCAAAGGCATAGCCATTTTCTCATGTAGAAACATTTCCAGGCTCTAATTATATAACACAATTAGGAACACCTCAAACATTAAAAAAAAAAAAAAAAGAATTATTCAAAACTGAAATCTGTTTGCTTCATCAATACTGCTTCAAGGTGCATAGATTTATAATAGATATAAACAACTTTAATAAGAAATACCAACCCAAGGGGCTCTGTGTGATGCTTAGTGGGTTAAGCATCTACCATCTACCTTTGGTTCAGGTCATGAACTCTGGGCCCTGGGAGGGAGTCCCACCTTTGCTGCTTCTTCCTCTCCCTCCACCCCTCCATCTCCCTCTGCCCTTCCTCCTCTCCCTCTGCCCTTCTCCATCTGCTTGTGCTGTCTCTCACTTTCTCTCCCTCCTTCAAATAAATAATTATTTTTTTAAAAAGGGAAAAAAAGAAAGAAATACCAACTGAGGTAATTGCATAGTTGCTGTGGAAGTCCAAAAGTTGGATTTATATAACTGGAGTAGAGAAAACCCTAGTACTCTGGAGCAAGAACCCTATAATCTGGGGAATGTGCAATATATGAAAGAATTATAGACCACAGTATTTTAGGGCTGGAAAGGACCTGATGTTACCTAGTTCCAATCTTGAGTTCTTCCTCAAATTTCTCATTCTTCAGATGAGAAAACAAAAGCAAAGAACATGCCCAATGTCACAGAACCAGAGCTAGAGTCGAAATTCTGCCTGGCGGCAAGAAAGCTCTCCAAGGTTCTGGGCTTATGTGCCTTTGTGTATGATTACTCTGCGTCATGTAGGGTCCATGACTGAAACTCCATCATCAGGATGATGACTCTTTTTGGCTATAGAATAACTATGGAAAAGTTTTTAGTGCTGCTTATAAGCATGAAAGGGTGATATTTGAGCCATTGTTGGCTCTTTTTCACCTTCTCTCCTCCCAGTTTTGAATGCATATTCCTTGGTTTTTGAATGTGCATGTGCAATGCCATGTGCATGCTTGTATTTTGAGAGATACTATTTCTTTTTTTTCCTTTTTTTTTTTTTAAAGATTTTATTTATTTGATAGAGAGAAACACAGCCAGAGAGGGAACACAAGCAGGGGGAGTGAGAGAGGGAGAAGCAGGCTTCCCGCCAAGCAGGGAGCCTGATGTGGGGCTTGATCCGGGGTCTCCGGGATCATGACCTGAGCCGAAGGCAGTCGCTTAACCAACTGAGCCACCCAGGTGCCCCAAGAGATACTATTTCTTAAGGAATATGAGTGTGTAGTACATATCTGAGGTATGGGTTATATATGTGTCATTCTGTATCTAGGGACTTGATCTTGTTAGGTTGAGAAGTTATTTGCTGGAAAGAAACTTGTGGTATGTCTGCTATATGACAGGGAAACGGTGATGAATTAGAAGGTTATTTCATTTGGTTTTTGTACTCTAACCTTGGGGACCCTTTGGAGAGGGAAAATCTGAGTAGGCATTCATATTTTTTATAATGGTGTTGAGTACTAGGAAGCTTAAAACTCAGAAGAGGAACCCTTATATATATAGGAGAGTCTTTGTAAAAATTTCAGAAAGCCAAAAAGTGTCCTCTCTGTGAATTACTGCCTGGGCTTCTCACAGTGGGGTGTAGCGAGTAGGGCAAGATGAGAGATAAAGTGAGTCCTAGAGTCTAACACTCTGGATCGAGTCTTGACTAGGCTGTTTATTAGCTGTGTGATTTGAGGACAACTCCTGTTTTGTCTGTTTACCATAAAATCTACACATATATTCTCCCTTTAGGGACTGGTTGAGAGACAAGCATAAATCTGAAGACCTCCAACGCATCACGAAGGCAATAACTGTCACAAACTTCTGTAACTTTCTGACTGTGGTGCAGATAAGCAGAATGACTAACAGCTCATAACAAATATCAGTTGAATGAATTTATGAATACATACATATGAATGAATTTATGAATACATATTTAATTAACAATAAACACTTACTAATTGAAAGATGTTTTGTACTTTTAACTTGTTTCACAGTACTTTGTGAGGTTAGTATTTTTATCTCCCTTTTCAGTTGAGGGTATTGAGGGTCAAAAAAAGGTTGTACAATAGTTATGGATCAGAGCTAGAAAGTGCCAGTTTTGAAGCACATGGCTCTGACTCCAGAGACCCATGGTTGCAACCTACACAATTACAAAGAGCTAGATGTCATTTCTGAATACCAATTCATGTTTGTTTGTAAAAGTACAGGCTCAGCATGACAAATTCCACCAAAATAATTCACATCTGACCTCAAAGGAATACTCTACTGTGGGAGAAGGATGGTGCTGTCTCATGGTACAACTCCATGATCATAGGAAGGTGCTATTTATATAGATGCCTTTAGATGTTAGAGTTCTGGTGGAGCCTGTACTCCCCTATCTGACTAAACAGGAAGCCTTTTGTAGTGTAAACCAATTCCTTAAGACAATGTGCATCATTCCTCAGAGAAAACACTTTTCTCTCTTTGATTCCAATTGGAGCTTGCCTTAGAGAGACTGTGCATTCTATCTGGGCAAGATATCCCTGTGGAAGATGTTGCTAAAGAAACTAGGGACAAAAAAGAAACATGGCCACTGCCAATTTATTCCTCATGGACCTTGACCCTAAGATTTGGTTATTTAAAAAACATTAACTTACAAATTTTCTTGCAAGGGCATTTCCAAATAATAAAGTTATTATTCCAAATAATAAAAAATAACTGGGGATGTCTGAATAAGAGAGTCAGTATTTTTAAGATAATATAATAATCTATGTATTTCCCTCCTAATTATTTGGGATAAATTCAGCTTTTCTCTTTTTTCCTTTAAAAGAAATATCCAGGAGAATCTCAGGATTATGCTAACCACATGTTAAATTTTAAAGTGTGTAACTGAATAACTATATAAAAAATACTTATCACTGCAATTTTTGAACCAAGATTTTATACCAAAATGTAATATGGGAAGTTCCTGGGCTCTTTATGCCTCTGTGTATTAGAATGTGCTCTCTTCCTCCCACTCCTTTCTGGAGGGTGGATTGTTGCTCCTTTCACAATTCATAGTGAAAATTGTGATGATTTCCACTCTCCCTTTGGCAGAATTAGCTGTGTCTGTAGCACTTTTGCACAAACCGCAGTCATCAATTTTCTTGAAAAATTGTCATTATCTGTACCCTTCCGCCCTTCCTGTCCTCTGAATAACCTGAGAGCAAATTATCTTATGGCCTTTGAATATTATATTAGTACCTAAGCCCTGGGCTTAATAAATGTTTGCTGAGTGATGACATAGACACAGTCAGGTACCCTTACACTCTCCTCCCCACATGGCTTAAGGTTGAGATGCAGTGACTCAAACCTTACTGGACATAAGCATAGGTCAGATCTCACGTCTCCTTTAATTTTGGTAAAGTAGGAGTCAGTGAACCTAAATTATTTTCCTAGTTCAATCCTCTCCCATCCCTGGACATCTTATTAAACTTCCAAAAGCTATACCTTCTCCTGCCTTGTTGGAATGGTGGAAAATAAATAAGACCACATCTAAAAAACCAGGGTTTCTTATTAGAGAGTATGTTATTATTATCACATCAAGCAAGCTCTCCTGAGTGCTGAAAAATCTATCCTGAGAAGAAAAAAACAACCGGGAAACATTTTCATTCTACCAGCACTGTTTTCTATTATTAAACAGTACACATCCTGTGAACCCCTATGGTATGATTCTAGAAGAATGAAGCAAGGGATAAGACAAATGTGAAAAAAATAAGTTGAAGCATTATTTTTGTGGCGGCCCACTGATTTTTTGAACTTGCTTCAAGGTGTGCAGAAGTGTTTAAAATAAATAATGATTTATGCCCATTTGAGTTGGAGGAAATGATGCTGATATGTGAACTATACACAGTTTCTAATACAGTGCATTAAAAAAATACCATTGGTTTTTCAGATGGTTTTGAAAAATCATGTTTCAGTTAATAAATTATTTGGAAAGTTCCAATGATTCTCTGTTACCTCACATTGAAGGCACATTTACATTTAGTTTTTCTCATCTATGAAAATGAACTGTGGGTCAAAATAATTGTGAATTGCTGAATAAAGAGCAACATTCAAAAATATATGTATTCTTACGAATTGTAATTTGTGGATAAAGTACCAATGTGGAATCCAATTTTCCTTTTGTTTTTCCTGAATGTATCAGGAGGATTCAAATGACTTCTTTCTGTCTCTGTCCCTCCCCAGTTTTCCACCACACTACAAGATCTTATTTCTCAATTTTCTAGGTTTCTAAATACTTGGGTGTCCAACTATGCTTTTACCTGAGGACTCACTTAAGAATGACTTTCTGGCACCTTGGAAGCAACATTCAGAAGACATAGCTGTTGCCTCTTTCCCCAGAAAGGCCTATAGGAAAGTCTGGAAGAGAGTGGTTCAGCCCCAGATCATGTATTATTTTATTCATTGTTAGGGAGCACTAAGTTCACGGCAGGCACCATACAAGACTCTGGGAGACACAAAGATTCAATTATAAAGATGGCAAATACATAATTACAAAAACATATACTTAAAAACAGGGTAGAGAGATACATTTAAAAAGTCACAGAGGAGGGACACCTGGGTGGCTCAATTGATTGAGCATCTGTCTTCTGCTCAGGGGTAGAGCGCATCCAGACTTACTGACGTCACCTGGAAAATGGTCCAAATCATTTTTGGAAATGCCTTATCTCCTATGAGTCTTCCCTTCTAACAGGGGAAACAGTGGGTCTGCTGGGATCATCATATATAAAAACAAATGTTTTGTAGATATTTTAGTGCAGACTAAAGCTTTCTGGGTTTGGTTGATGCTAATCTTGGGTTGGGAGTAGGTAAAATGGAATTTGAATCCTGAGTGTCTCTGATTTCTTCTTTATAATAACCTGATTTTGGCAATAATGGATGCAAGGGAAAAAAATTTCACTTCAGCTATTTAAAGAAGCTTTAGGACATAGATGCTATAGAGCAGCTCCATGCAACAGAACTTTCTGCAATGATAGATATGTTCTATGACTTACACTCCAGTGAAGTAGCCACTAGACACATACCACTGGCCACATTGCAAGCTACTTGAAGTGTGGTCAGTGATACTGAGGAAAGATACTGAGAAAAGAACCTGTGGAAATAATTTTTAAATTTTATTTAATTTTAATTTAAATTTAAGTCTAGACATATGTGGCTAGTGGCTCCATTACTGGGCAGTGCATTTTACAGCATAGAAGACCTGATTCCAGAAAACCAAGATGGAATGGCCAATTGAGAATAACTAGATTAACAAGTATGAGTTATTCTAAAATACAATGCAGAGAAAGTTATGGATACTATAAAGCTTAAGCCCAAATCTAAGTGTTTTAAACATTCCAGTTACATAGATTTGCAGAAGTTCATTGACTAGCATTAACCAGTCAGCTGTCAGAGGCCTTATATGATAATTGTTTTCTAACTAGCATTCCAACTCTCCAATGAGTAGTTTCTGTCTACCAGTTATCAATTAAACTGCATCCTCCCTTCTTGCTTTGTGAGAAGAGTAATTGCTTTCTTATAGATCACAAGTCTGAAATGTATTGTCTTAGATCCAGCAAATCTGTAATTCTTATATACAGAAGTCTATAATGAGGAAGAAATTTTAAAAACTGGAATATTTTAAAAGGAAAAATGAGTGCAGGGATATTCATCTAATAAGAAGCTAAAATAGGCCTGAAGATACTGACCTAAAAAAGCAAGTAAATAATACCCTTAAGAGGTATTTTTATGCTTTGGATGTGAACAGAAAGGTAAGGAGGTAGATTTGGGAAAATATCTTTTAAATTGGGTTGTTTAATAATTTCTAGACCAAGACTAAAACCATCAATGCCTAAAAAATCATATACTCTGTCAATTAAAGGTAATGTTTACCCTAATGTGTACAACCAAAAACCCAGATGTGGGAAATTAGAAAATCCTGTAAAAGTAATTTCTTGATGGGAAAACACAGCCAGAGGATTCAGGATATTTATTTAATATTTCAAAGTGGTACATTTCTTGACTGTTTATACTTTCCCTGATGCCTTAGGCTTAGACAGTTGCAGTGGCTATCAAGAATTATAAATGTGTGAATGTGTGTCTAGTTTTGAACCTAAACCTAAATAGTACTTAAGTGGTTAGAATTTCATAAGGGTCTCACTGGAACATTTCATACCAAGCAAGTTGGTTTTTTTTTTTTTTTTTTTTTTTTTTTTTTTTTTTTTTTTTTTTTTTTTTTTTTTTTTTTATGTCGCCCAGATGAGCTTCAACTTATAAATTAAATGAATTTTTTTCTCCATATTAACCTCCATTTCTTATTTGGCAGTCTTTGTTTAGTATTGGATCAATAGAAGTATTGCCATTTTATAAGTGAGTTAACTTAGACTCTAAGGGATAAAATCAAGCAGTTAATTAATTGTCAAGGAATAGTAGAGATCACATGTTATTGGATTCTGTATTTAGGAATTTATATTTCAAGATATAGCTAAAGAAACAGTATTCTTAATTATATGTCCTCTATTATATATAAATACACACACATATACATATACATAAATATGTATATACGCATATTTATATATGTAAATATATTTATTTATATTTGTATATATAAAAATATAAGTATACATATATATTTTGTGTGTGTGTGTGACTTTTAACTGTAATGGGAGGCTGAAATGTTTCTGTCTATAATGAGTTGATTTTATTACTCCTCTTTTGCTTGAAAGCCTCCGTAAACCTAAAACTTGTTGCAACTCAGTATAGGAGCTATCCATCTAAATTGAACATTATGCAATTTGATGTCATATTCAGATGGTTTAAAAATCTAAATTATGCCTGAAGGTGGATAAAATATCATGATTCTATAAACATAATTTCAAAGAAAGCTTAACACTAAGAAAATATTTTTAGAATATAAATATTAAGATCAGATTTTTATTATATACAAAAGGACTTTGTAGGGGTTAGAGATTCTTTCTCTCTTCCCTTTGTCTTTTTAACCCTTTAAGTCTTCATCATTGATTTCCAACAGTCTGGTAGGGAAGGAGACGGGTTTAAAAAAAGATAGGGAGAGAGAATGACTTCTTTTGTCTGTTCCTTCTTATTTCAAAGAATATAATTTTTTTAAAGATTTTATTTATGTATTTGACAGAAAGAGAGATCACAGGCAGGCAGAGAGGCAGGCAGAGAGAGAAGAAGAAGCAGGCTCCCTGCTGAGCAGTGAGCCAGATGCAGGCCTGGATCCCAGGACCCTGAGATCATGACCTGAGCTGAAGGCAGAGGCTTTAACCCACTGAGCCACCCAGGCGCCCTCAAAGAATATAATTTTTAGAAAGATCATTAAACATTGAACCAGAAGATACAGCCTTGAGTTTTAAGCTTACAATACTAGCTGTGTATTGGGTAGTTTGCATATTTCCCACGTTTTCTTGTCCACTGGAAATGGTGTGGGGGAGTAAGTGTTTATGATTTAGACATTGCATTTGAAATGGATGCAGATTCAATCCCTATTGTTTGGGAAAAGTTGGGAGTCAAGGCAAGCTAAGAAGAGCAAATAAATGCCTAAATCAATTCTGGGGTAAGGTGCCTTGTAAAGGACAGACTCATAAACGGTAAAACAGAAGAAGAATCAGATTCTAAAAAGAGATAGAGTGAAACCAAAAGAAAAGGCAGGCAGGGAAGGAAGAGTGCAGGGCAGCTGGCTTGGGGACTATGGCACATGTGATCGGATGCTAGATGTTATTACATGTGCTTTATGTTGAATGAAGTATGCCAGTGGTATACTGAAACTGGCTTATACTGACCATAAAAATTTCAGTAATCTTGAGAGCCAGTTGTTAAAAAGTATATTATATAAACTTAAACTAAATTATATTGGAAAGATAACGAATACTCAAAATTCACCACTTCCCACTTACTTTATTACATTCTGTTATTATATATGCTCTTGAAATTATTTGCACCCATTATATGTAGATATTGAAAATACTATATACTGTGCTGCTGCACATTTCTTCCTAATTGCATTCAGTGCTTCCTAACTGCATTGGTGGCTTGATATCAACAATGGTGGGAGAGTTTATACTGTAGAAGTCAGTAAATGCAACAAATTAGTGCTTTATTTTTTTTAATATGAATTGCCTAGACTTAATAAAGTAATGGCAGAAGGTTCCTAATAGATATTAGAATTAGAAATGTATCTTGCATATAACTATTATGTTGTAAAGAGCATAGAAAATTGAAAACTGATTCAATAAAATTCACATGTCATTGACTGCAAAAGGACATACATCTTTGTTGTTTCACTTTCATCTTATTAATGTATGAGAATAATAGCCAATGTTCATAATAGAACTACATCTATTTGTCAGTTGAAACTATGCAGGCTATGTGGAATTTACAATAAAGAGTAGTGTCTATCTTAAGATTCCCACAAATTTTTAAAAATGACACAATCATTTAGTGTAATAAATATCACCTTTATTCTTAGACTAGTCTTGGACTCCTTTCTCATCACCCTGGATCCTATCTTGAACTCACGTCCCTCCTGGAACTTAACTCCATGTTAGAGTTAAAATTCCCATTGGTGTTTTCAGAGTTGTTGGCAGCTTTCCTCTGTCCCAAAGATAGGTGGTCCATTTGCCCAGGTAAGAGTGTTAGAAGTATTTGAAGGCATGGCCTGAGATATGTTTGCGGCACTATTAGTAAGAAGTCCTTGTTATCTGACACACTGAGTTCTCTTTACTGGAGAGCAGGAAGGTAATTCAGTCACCTCCACATTTCAGCTTGAAACAGTTGCTTTCACTGACAACCGTTCATTTTTAAACAAAAACTATTCTGAATAAAATGATAATGTAATACCCTTTGTTTTAATCATGGATTATAATGTATTTTCACTCTAGTAGTGACTGGTATCTTATGGAATGTTGCAGATGGTGAAAGGGCTTTAGAAACATCAGGCCAGAGTTCAGCATTGCCTCTACCTCTATACCCCTGTATCCTTATCTATGATATAGGGAAATAATAAAACTGCTATTGTGAAGATCAGATAAGATAATGTACAAAAATATTTATTTCAGTGTATAACACATAATAAACACACCATATTTGATACTATTTTTGTTATCCATTCTGGCTTGCTTGCTTTCATTCATTCATTCAGCAGCTATCATTGCATGCATACTGTGTTCCAGGCACTATGCTTTGTGCCAATGAGAGATAAAACAATTAACAAAAGAAATATCCACTCTGTCATTGTGAAGTTAATTCCCAACATAGAAAAGTTAAATAAATGAGTATTTAGTAAGTAGAAGATATGATATAAATGTCTAACTGGAAACCTAGGAAAGACTTCTCAGAATATAAGATATTTAAATGGAGACCTGAAAGACAAGCAGGATTTAGTCATGTAAAATGGAAAAGAACACATCCAAAAAACATCTGTCAGGCTCCAAAACCTAAAAACTAAAGTTGTTTCTAAATAAACAAAAGTGAACAATGGGACCTGTTTCTGGTCGTGTGCAGCAGACCTCTCTTTGGCCCTGGCTCACTCCACTTTTTAAAAAAATATTTTATTTATTTGACAGAGAAAAACACAGCCAGAGAGGGAACACAAGCAGGGGGAGTGAGAGAGGGAGAAGCAGGCCCCCTGCTGAGCAGGAAGCCCAATGCGGGGCTCGATCATGGGTCTCCAGGATCATGACCTAAGCCAAAGGCAGTCACTTAACCAACTGAGCCACCCAGGAGCGCCCCTCACTCCACATTTTTAATCAGCAGTTTAAATAAAAATATGAAGGGTGACTTATTAAATCCATGGGTAATTCAAATTTGGGAAAGATAGTAGAGAATTCATGTCTTAGAACCCTTTGAAGGCATTTTACGATAGTATTACAAAAGGCTACCAAAAGTAATGGAAGAGGATGGAACAAGATAAAATTGAACAGAGATATCATTGGGCTCAAACGGTAGACTGCAAATGTACAAAATGGCTAAGCAGCAGCATGAGCAAAAAGAGCATATTAAACATACCAGCAGTACAATATGACTGCTTAATAAGTCAAAGTGATCTTAGGATTAAGATGCATTAAGAGAAATACAGTTGATCCTTGAACAATATGGGTTTGCATCACACAGGTCTACTTATATGCAGGTTTTTAAAAAATTACACAACAGCAGGGACATCTGCATGGCTCAGAGAATTAAGCACTGCCTTCTGTTCAGGTCATGATCCCAGAGTCCTGGGACCTAGCCCCACATTGGGCTCCCTGCCCGGTGGATAGCCTGCTTCTCCATCTCCCTCTGCCTGCCACTCTACCTACCACTTCTGCCTAGTTGTGCTCGCTCTCTGTCAAATAAATAAATAAAATATTAAAAAAAATACGGCCCTGTATGTACTTTCTCTTCCTTATGATTTTCTCAATAATATTTTCTTTTCTTTATTTTACTCTAAGAATATAGTATATAATACATACATACAATACGTGTTAATGGACTGTTCATGTTATTAGTAAGGTTTCTGGTCAATAGTAGACCATTCAGTTCTTGGGGAGTCAAAAGTTATATGTGGATTTCCAACTCTGGGGGTGTTTTAGTTCTCCTAACTCTTCATTGTTAAGGATCAGCTGATAGGTCATATCATAAAGGATAAAAGACAGCTTGAATATTCTGAACCTGGGCACAAGGACTATGGGCTCTGTAAGTGAATTTAGGATGAGAAAGGTTGACGTAGGTAACAACATTCAGTTAGCATGGATGAGAAAACAGCAATATGAAGAATTGGATAACTGTATTCCATTAGCTTAACAGGAAGTGGCAGAGGTAAGAGAATGGTTCTGGCAGAAGCAAGACATGGTGAGAGGCTTAGGACAATGGATGCTTATCAGAAATCATCTGGGCAAACTATTTATTTTTAACTACTTTAAAATTATGAAACATAACATACATTTAAGACAGCATTAAGCATAACTATATAGTATAAGAGAATATAGTCACTCCCTAAGATGACAAATAGAACATTTCCAGCATCCCAGGGGACTACATGTGTATTTTCTTGTGTACTTTTTTTTTTTTAAACAAACCCTATTTAGACTTCTGTGATAATTACCTCCCAGTTCTTCTTTATGGTTTTACCATTTTTGAATGTATCTGTAAATCATTTAATTTAGTTGTGTCTACTTTTATGCTTTATTAAATATGATCATAGAGTATATGCTCACTTTCTTTCATATATTTGCAAGACTCATTCACATTTTGAGTAGCATTAGTTTTTAAAATTTTGTTGTTTTTTGGTTAGGGGTTGAACCAGATATTAAGACTTACTTGTCTTCTTTAAGAAAAGAAATACACAAATATTGTTTTTGTTAATTTTACAAAAACCTGCATCCATATAAACACATTGCTAAAGCCCCTCCCAGCCTTGGAAGAGATCAGGCAAGCTTCTTTGGCTTCATGTAAAATACACTTTTGCACATGGTGTTCTGTTGTAAAAATATTAAACAATTTATTTATCTATTCTAATGTTGATGGACTTTTGTTCTACCCCTAAATGTTGGGGATATTACAAAAAGAGCTTCCAGAAACATAAACACATTCTAAAGTAGCACTATCCAATAGAACTGCATTGATGGAAATGTTTTATATTTTTGTTTTCCAATACAGTAGCCACTAGTCATATTTGGATAGTAAGCCATGGAACTGTGAGTAGTGCAGCTGAGGAACAGAATTTAAATAAAACATTAATTATTTTTTAAAGAAAGATGTATTTATTTGAGAGAGAGAAGGTGCAGTGGGAGAGGGAGAGAGAGAATCCCAAGCAGATTCCCTGCTTAGTATGGAGCCCTATGCAGGAATCTATCTCACAACCCATGAGATCATGACCTGAGCTGAAATACAAGATGGACACCTAACTGACTGAGCCACCCAGGTGCCCCTAATTAATTTAAATTTAAGTAAATATGTGAGAAGTGGTTACTGTATTGAACAGTGCAATTCTAAGGGGTGTGCCCAAAAGTGGAATTGCTAAGGTGGGAGGCATTTATATATTTAACTTTTGTAAATGTTCCCTGACTGTTCCTCATCAACTCTTGGCATTGTTAGATGGTTTAATTATGGCTTTTTGTGTGGGTGTGCAGTGGTGTCTCATTGTTATTTTAATTGAGATTTCCAGATTATTAATGATGTGGTATACATTTTATGTGTATGGTTATCTTTATTTCCTCTTATATGAAGTATGACTTTAAATCTCTGGGCATATACTATTGGGTTGTCTGTCATTTTCATATTAACTTACTGGCATTCTTTATAAAATGGACATTCTAAATGCAAATCTTTTGTTGATATATTTTGCAAATATCTACACATAGAGAGTTTTAAAATCACTACCCAAATCTTGCTGCAAACCAATTAAATCAGAATTTCTGTTGGACATTTTTAAAGGTTCCCTAGCTGATGCTAATCTGCCTGTTTGAGGAGAATGGATAGGAGTTAGTATAACAAATGATTTACTAACTATGAAAACTATCTCTCTGAAGCAGTTATGATAGTGCATATGTGGATTATCTCTGGAATCGGATAGCCTGAGTTTGCTGCTAGGCTCTGATAGACTTTTCTGTGCTTCAGTTTTTCCATCTGTAAAACTGGATAATAATATCTACCAGATAGTCTTTGTGAATACGAAATGAGCAATTATATGTAAAGTGCCTAGAACCGTGTGTGATACATAGCGAGTTCTCAGTTTTAATTATCATCATATTAATATCATCATTGTTATTATCACCATCATTACCATCATCAAAATATTAAATTACCTGCTTTACAAAGTAGTGAGAGCCAATATTTTCTTTAAGGAGAAAGCATCAGAAATCTTTCACCTAGATCAGGAATAATGCAAGGATGCCCTGTCTCTCCCACTATACAAAATTGTTCTGGAGGTATTAGCCAATGCAAGCAGACAAGAGAAATTAAAAACAGGTATAAGGATTGATAAAAGAGTAAAACTAGCGGCACCTGGGTGGCTCAGTTGGTTAAGGGACTGCCTTCGGCTCAGGTCATGATCCCGGAGTCCGGGATCGAGCCCCACATTGGGCTCCCTGCTTGGTGGGAAGCCTGCTTCTCCCTCTCTCACTCCCCCTGCTTGTGTTCCCTCTCTAGCTGTGTTTCTCTCTGTCAAATAAATAAATAAAATCTTTTTTTAAAAAAAGTAAAACTATCTCTATTTGAGGATGATATGATAGTATACCTAGAAAAGCCTAGATAATCAATGATTTTATTTAAAACAATAAAATAATTTGGTAGTGTAGCAGAAATAGTATTAACAGGCAGAAATCAATATCCTTAATATATATAAACAATAACCAGTTATAGAACATAATGCTAGAAGAAACTAGTTTAAAATAAAAACAAAGAAGATTGAGTATTTTAGAATAAACTTAATGAAAAGTTATAAAACTTGTAGGAAGAAAGCTTTAAAATCTTTCAGGAGAAAGAGAACAAGTGTAGACTAGAAGAAATGGAAAGTTTCTTGTTCTTGAATAGGACAACAAAATATTATAAAGATGTCAGTTCTCTCTGAACTAATTTATAAATTTAACACACTTTGATAAAGCTTTTTTATGGAGTTGGACAAGTTGAAAGCGAGTTAGATATGAAGCAGAAATTTAAGATAGCATGAAAGATCCTTATAAATTACAAAGGGAAAAATAGTAACTTTACATGGAGAAATCTGGAACACATCACCTTTATGAAATCACCATCATAAGACATACCAATAACATGTACCTCTTGATCCAATGAGCTGGGAAGTGCAAACATCACTTCTGTGGTATTCTTGCCAAAAATGCATTACTTCAATGGAATCAATAGAAAACACAACACAATTGAAGGATATTCCAGAAACAAAACAAATTAGCCAGTTCAAAGTTGCCAGAGTCATAGAAGACTAGACTGAAGAACTGAGGAGTAATAGCAACAGATGCAACATGGGATCTGGGATTAGATTCTGGACCAAAAAGAGGACACAAGCAGCACAACTGGCAAAATTGAAATAAGGTCTATAAATCAATTACTAATTTCCTGATAATAATATTATTGTCATAGAACATGTTGACATTTGTGGAACCTGAGGATATATTAGAACTCTCTGTACCATTTTGAAGCTGTTTTGTAAGTCTAAAATTAGTTCACAATAAAAAGTTTGAAAACTGTAGTGAATTTCCAGATATTTGAGTTCATGTAAGGGATAACCACTCAGTGGGAGGTCATAGAAGAGATTCAAGCCATAAATGGGAAGTTCCGGTACATAGCGTTTTAAGGTCTCCTTAAATCATGAGATATTTTTGAGAATGTTAGCCAAATTCTTAGCTTAAAGGGTGAATTATAAAATTCCACACAAGCTTTGATCCAGTGGTAATCCCCTTGAATTTGTAGAAAGTCAACAATTAAAAATCTCAGTTTTACTTCATTTCAGCAAGTGATACATCTTGTAAGGATTACAAATCTGTTATGAAATATTTGAAGTAGTTTACAATGAAACCCCCTTACCTTCAACTATCAAGACTTTAGGAACTTGAGAACAAATTTACATTCATGGATGAGTTTTCAGCAGCACTCCAAACAACCATTCTAAACTGTACCCGTTAATCTCAAAAAGTGCTTGAACAATATAAAGCAGAGGGAAATTATACTGTTATACAAGGAAAAGCAGATTCCAGAAGAGTTTATCCAATGTGATCCTGTTTTTGTCAAAAATAAGAATATATGCAAGGGAAAGAGCCTGAAGTTTTATATGATAAAATGTAAATAGTGGTTAACTTTTAAGGTAGTTGGAATTGGGTGTTTTTTCTTTGCTTATAAGCAATTTCTAAATTTTCTACAATAATTATATTACTGTATAATCACAAAACAGTAAAATTTATAAATGTCTATAAAAAAGGAAAGCAGTGTAACAGTGAGTAATGAACTGATTGCTCTAACAAATGGATGTAGTTAAATATAAAATATGTATACTCCAAACAGTGATTTGTGTTAGAATGACTGCCTTCAGGCTACAAATAGAAGGTGGTAAGTGGTTTTTCTCCTACGGTCACTTTGGCTAAAAATATCAAAAATTACTCAGAGAAAAGTTTTAAACATTTGCAGTTATTAAGTTAACAATGTCACAGGAAACACTAATATTTTATGCCTGATTTAATTTTTAATAGTCTATTTTTTAAATGAAAAGAGAAGATGCATTGTTTTAAGGAGAGGTAAGAGATATGTGTATAGGTAGCCTCCTCACTTATCTAGGTATCAGTTTCTGTAGTTTCAGTTACAGTCAACCAGGGTCCAGAAGCAGATAATCCTCCTGAGATATCATCAGAAGGTCAGTGGTAGCCTACATCACACTTGCCTGTATCACTCATCTCACTTCATCTCACCATGTAACATTTTATCTCTTCACATCATCCAAGCAGGGGGAATATAGTACAATAAGGTGTTTTGAAATTGAGAGAGTGACCACATTCACGTAACTTTTGCTACAGTATATTATTGTAGCTGTAGTTATTATTGTTAATTTTTTTACTGTGCCTTATTTATAGATTAGACTGTATCTAGGTATATTTATATGGTGGAAAAACAATATATGTAGGCTTCTGTGCTATCTGCAGTTTTCAGGCATTCTCTGGGGTTCTTGGAACATATCCCCCACAAATAAGGGGAGACTCCTATTTTGGAGGATTTTCTTCTAGTGAGTAATATATATAGTAATATATGAGTAATATATAGTAATATATCAGGCATATATTAAATGGAAGGAATTAACTTTGTTCTACCCTTTAAACTAGTATTTATCTCCCAGTCATTAGATGCTAACATAGTACTTTTTAAATTTTAACATTCATTTGAACCAGCTGGGGATCTTGACTCTATAGGTCTGGGATGGGACTTCTATTTTCATCAGAGTCAGCTGGGAGTTTGTCAGAAATGCAGAATCTTGGGGGCACCTGGGCTGCTCAGTTGGTTAAGGGACTGCTTTCGGCTCAGGTCATGATCCTGGAGACCGGGGATCTAGCCCCACATCGGGCTTCCCGCTCGGCGGGAGGCCTGCTTCTCCCTCTCTCAGTCCCTCTGCTTGTGTTCCCTCTCTAGCTGTGTTTCTCTTTGTCAAATAAATAAAATCTTAAAAAAAAAAAAAAGAAATGCAGAATCTTGGAACCCACCTCAGTCACAATCTACCTTTTAAGAACATCTCCATTTGACTTATTTGCACAGTAAAAGTTGAGAAGCTCTAATTTAAAGAACCCAAAATAATCTAGTTTGACTTGGTTTTCACAGTGTTTTATGAAAATTATTTAAAGAAATAATATTTAAAAGTTACAGAAACCAATGTTGCTGCTTCACTCTGTTAGCATGCACAACTTTACTTTGTAAAACTTTTTGATAAAACATTTTCCTTCAAATGAATAAAATTTCTTTGAAGCTCAGGCGACTTTAAAGTTAATTCTTGTTTGTTTATTCCTCCTTTTGCTAAGTGATTTGTGTAGCTGATTCAAATGTAATCACTTCCCCCTGCTTGGTGGATTGTTTCAGACTCTGTTTTTCTATATTCTGGGGCATAACGGAGGACATTTCACTTTTAAGATGCTTTGATGGGATTATAAAAGGGATTAAGTGGCATAGTTACAGCATATCTTTGTTTCTAATTTATTATATTAAATGAATTTCTGGAGCTTTAAGAAAACAGATTAAAAGAAATGGAATTCATTGGTGGGCTTTGTATTAGAAGAGGAAAGTTAGAGTGATCACCCACAAGACACCAAATTACTTTATAAACCCAATTTTCTTTATTCATATGACAAAACTTTTAGGTTCTGGAAAATCATTATTTCACTTAAGGAACAGTTACACCACAGCTACCATATTAAAACTTTGTAACTGAAGAGCTCTGGCATTTCTATTTTTTACGAGTATTTTAACAGTGAACTTCTTAGGATTCTACCTACTAGGAATCCAAAAAGAAGTAATTGTATGGTTAAGTTTAACACTAAATTTCAGTCTTACAAGCACTTGCAAGTCTGATAAATTTTGTTGGATCACATTTAAACTGACTGAAGCTATTCTATTACCATCTTCTTTATACCCTAACCTTGATCCCTTGATCTGATGCTTTCCCTTCTTCCAGAATTTCCAATAAAATACATTGAGAATTTGTTTAATAACATAAACTCTAACAAAAAATAAAACAACATGTATTGTCAAATTAAGGCTCACTAAATATATTTTAAATCAAACCTGCTTTTTTTAACCCTAAGAACAAAGAATACACACTATAAATTGTAGAGCAATTAAATATGAACTTATAGATGGAGCCTAAATATTTGAAAGTGCAATCATAAAAAATCAGAAGGGGTAGTATTTTTATAAACTTACCACAGTAACCACTGCAGTTTAATATATCACTTTAAGATACATAAGTTAATATTGCTTTCAGAGTGGAGAAGGTATTTGGGAGAAAAGGATGAAATGAAAGTGCTTTCTAAGTCACCATCTACTCCCATGAAATATCTGCTGGTGAAGAATAGGTTACAGGTTAAAAACCTATCTTTGGTCATGGAGAAGTTTTCATAAGCTTTTCAACCCTAAATGTATTTGGATTCTGTGTTAACCTTCAAGTCCTGAGGCAGTTTTACAAAACATAAGTCATACCAATAACATCAGCCTATAATTTAAGGATTTCTTACTGCTGTTTGAAAACTTACAGTATTTTATTTGATTTCAGTTTGTCTCTGAAAATATAAATTTTATCTTTCCTGAATGTTCTCTATTTTATCACTAATCATTAAAACCACCATTTTAGGTCAAGTTCCCAAACTACCTCTTCTTCATAGACACTGAAATATTAATACTTAAGCAAATCCTTGTAGTTGAAAGGTATTGATTGGTATTTGGTCTAGATCAAAATTTGTGCTTTCTATGTATCTTTTTTTAATTTATCAAGGCTTATGGGTAGGTTATGTTTCATTATGCTCATAGTGCAGTATGTTATGTATAAAGTGACTGATCCTTTTCTAAGTTTCTAGGGTAGTTAATCAATTATACTCTCTAAACTATAGTCAAGACTTTTAAATGAGGACTATAGGGTGCCTGGGTGGCTCAGTGGGTTAAGGTCTCTGCCTTTGGCTCAGGTCATGATCTCCGGGTCCTGGGATCGAGGCCCACATCGGGCTCTCTGCTCAGCCGGGAGCCTGCTTCCTCCTCTCTCTGCCTGCCTCTCTGTGCACTTGTGATCTCTCTGTCAAATAAATAAAATCTTTAAAAAAAAATAAATGAGGACTATAAGTTGTGATATTTTGGATGATAATTTCCAGTGTTTTGACAAAATACATTTAAAAAATGGAGTCATTTAAAGTAATGTCGAGTAGGGAAAAAAGCAAGTCCCAGAAGATTAGGTACAGTATGACACCATCTTTAGAAAGTTCAAAATAAGCAAAACTAAATAATATATTGTATTAGAAAAGTACTCACTTGTGATAAAACAATAAAACAAAAAGCGTGAGCATGATTCAGGATAGCTGTAATCCCTAAGGGGTAAGCATGAGGATGGGACAGGGAAATCGCACACCAAGATAGTTGCAAATTATTGGGATGCATACACACACACACACACACACACACACACACACACACACACGTGCATGTGCACACACAGACATTTTGTCATAAATATTACTTAACTATTTTTAAGTGCAAGAAAATCAGGGTTTAGATTATTCAGGAATAAATCAAAGATGAAACTCTATAGGGATTTTGCTCTGAGCAGGGCACCATTTTTTGTGGGACTCAATCCCAGGACCCTAGGATCATGACCTGGGCTGAAGGCAGGCACTTAACCAATTGAGTCACCCAGGCGCCCCTATCCAACTTACTTTTTAAATGGTGATATTAGAGTAAGACTAATAGTTTTAATTATCACTGTGAGTAAAGAAGGTCTCAGAGTATTCTGCCCATATTCATATTTGGTGTTACGTGGTCATATTTTAATCAATGAATACATTATTCCCTGCACATATTTCTGGAATTGTGTTTTTGTTTTGACAAGTGGGCTTTTATTTCCATTGAATCTTGTTAAAAAAAAAAAAGGCTCCTCTCCCTAGTAAATCAGTAGTGTGGGAAATAAGGGCAATTTTAATTACCAGATATGGGATTTGGAGTAAAGAACAATCTCATATCAATTTTACACTACAGTTTCAATAAAATAATAAGTATCTCTCATTATTCTAGGCAGACTGGAACCTAGGAGAAAATGGGATGAAATTAAGGTACAAATTCTTTCAGTTTTATAAAACATAAAGCCATTCTTCTATCCTTAAAGGGATAGAAAATTTAGCAGTTTCCAAAGGCTCACTTGGGTATATTCTGGAATAGATTATTTTTCTTCCCCAGCTGAGTACTAGAGGGACTAGTTCTAGCAAGACTAATAGGCAAGCTGTCTAATATAATTGCAGCAGGGCTGCCTTCCTCACCACTAGCTATATATATATTTGCCTTCAGGTAAAAAGAAAACTTCCCTTGGACAGTTGTGGAATAATACTTTTTGGGTGGGAGAGGGAAAAATAAAACAAATTAATTAATTTGAAACAAGTTCTGAGTCTAGTCTGAATTTCGGCAGATTGCTTAAGGTTAAATTAAAAATCTCTAGCCTTCTCAAAGAACCTGTTTAGCTGTGCCAATCCCAAAACATATAGATTTTTAAATTTTTTTTTAAATTTTTTATTTTTTTCAGTGTTCCAAGATTCATTGCCCATTCCCCACACCCAGTGCTCCATGCAATAGGTGCTCTCCAGTACCCACCACCAGGCTCTCCTGTCCCCACACCCCCTCCCTCCAAGTCCTTCAGTTTGTTTCTGTGTCCAAAGTCTCTCATGTTTCGTTTCTCTCCCTGAATTACCTTACTTCCCATTTCCTTTCCTTCTCCTACTGTCTTCTATATTACCCCTTATGCACCACAAGTAAGCGAAAACATAGATTTTGAATGAAAATATAATTTAAAACATTTAAAAGTCCCTTAAAAGAACACCTTGAAATAAAATCTAATATTATGGAAATAAATCAAAGCAAGTGACATTAATCTTGGACTTGATTGAATGAAATAAACAACTGATCATTTTTTCATGTCTATCATATATAATATTACTTTTAATTTCACAGAAAGAACAACCTTTACTGTACCTGACGAGGGGTTCTTTCTGATTTACTCCTACACCATTCCCAGTCTGAAAGGTCTGGTTTCTGACTCTCCTCATGAGAAAGTCTTCTTTCTGGCCCTTCCAAGAAGGTGGTTTCTTCATAGTTAGTATCATCTCCTGTTTTTTCAGAAAGCAGTGGATCAATGCCCTCTTCACTGTGGCAATCCTGCTTAGCCTCTGTAATGTCAGTATTCGTGCATTTGTTGATCCCCTTCAGTATGGAACTGTCCTGAGAGGGTGCGGTGCTGATTTCCACTTTTATGGCATTGAAGATATTATGAGTATCTCTCTGAAAATCTTTTGTAGTTTTGCATTCAGAATTCATGAGATTGTGATAGGATGTAGAATTTTCATCATCATAGTAATCTTCGTGTGCTATTTTATAAATCCCATAACTCCTTTGGAACGATAGATTGAATTCAAAGCCTCTCCTCTTCGCTATGTAAAAACAAAAACAAATTTCCATAGTTAGGAAGGTAGCTATAAATAATTGGATCTACATAGTGACTAAAAATAAGAAAGTGCAAACTGATTACTAAGAATTTAAAAGATGTCTTCATTTCCTGTTAAATATGCAAAACAATTATCCTTATCAATTTAAGTTGTCTTATCACTCTGGACCTAACTTTTTTCACTTGTATCATGAGGGGCTTAAAATACATACAATTCCAAGAACCCTGCAGTCTTTAAAGGAGTTTAATGAACAAAAATTTAGCCATAAATTCGAAAATTCTCACATATATTTATTTTAGTTTTAGCTTTTTCAGTCTACCAGTTATCTGTACATTTCTTTATTTGAGGAAAAAAGATAGTGTTAATAAATTTTATTTTTTAGAAATTATTAAGAATGTTAATATTATGTAAGTTATTCAGCTGATAATATCACCAACAGATATGACTGTGTTAAATATTTTGATGTATGCTACTCCTGACATTTATGTTTATAAATGCATACATTAAAAATTAGAAAGTGTTGCAATACAGTTATTAAACTTTTAAAATAACATTTATTTTGATACAAATAAATTTGGAATGAATTGTAAAAATTTGTGAACATATTTATATTTCTGTGCTCTAAAGCACTTTACAGCATGTCTCTAAACCTGATTAATTACAAGATGAATTTAGCAGGAATGCATAAGACTTTTTATGATTTAAGCCAAGCAAAATGTAATGCTACTGTGAGGCTAATATAGTACTGCTAGTTGGTAGATATGGTACAACGTCTTAGTAGAATAACCAGTGAGAATATGAAAGAAAATGATATAATTTTTATGTGTGAATGTCATTAAATACTAGATCATTTTATGTATAAGAATGAAGTTACATTAAGGTGATAGATAAAATGCAATTTAATGCTTTGGTTTTCTTCTTTCAAAACATGGCTCATTTTAAAGTATTTTTCTTCTTGGATAGCTTTGTGTCATATACCAGACATTTATCTATCCTTGGTGGAAAAATCTGTGAAAAGTTGTAAAATTTCTATGGGAACAACAGATAGAATTTGATTCATTTTAAAATATATCCTAGTGCCATTCACATGCTGATTCTGTTACTGAAATTTTCCCAGAACTGAAGATTTACAAAGCAATTCTGCTGACTGAAAATAGGATTTATAGGTATCATAAATTATTTGAGCCAAAATATTCTTTGTTTGAGCCAGAACACAAACAAGAATTTCTGTCCAAAGAGAATGGAAAGGTAGAAACATACATTAATATTTTATACACTCTTATGTATAGTTCTATTTACTTTTTCTAGTAATATGGTCCAGTAAAATTAAATTGGGGTTTTTAACTTCAACAGTGTGAAAGCTTAAGGAACTAAAAAAATGTTTTAATTATTGGGGCACCTGGGTGGCTCAGAGGGTTAAGCCTCTGCCTTCAGCTCAGGTCATGATTTCAGGGTCCTGGGATCGAGTCCCACATTGAGTTCCACATCGGGCTCTCTGCTCAGCGGGGGAGCCTGCTGCCTCCTCTTTCTCTGCTTGCCTTTCTGCCTACTTGTGATATCTCTCTCTGTCAAATAAATAAATAAAATCTTAAAAAAAAAGAATGTTTTAATTATTGATGGGTTTCCCTTTTCTCTAAGAAATGATACAAAATGGCAAATTGTCAATTCAAGGACAGTAAGCAAACAAAAACTCATAAGCCCCAATTTTATCATATAACACTGTTAAAATGATGTCTGTGACTATGTATCTTATTAGCTGTGTATTATAAATATGAAATATGTAAAGCACAAGTGAGTAATGTTTTTGAAGAAGTGTGTAGACTGTCAGTGCAGAATCTGCCTCCATGTCATGAAGTGCAAGAAGTAGACTGAGATAGGCTCTGAGAAGGAAATACAATTGTGTTGGACACCATGGAAAAGCAGAGAACTTCAGGGCTAAGTTATGCATGCAGGTCATGTCATTTAACACAGCAACAATACTACATAATAAAGGGCTTATTGATTCTATTTTATAGTTGAGAAAACTGAGACTGGTCGAAGAAACCATACTTAAGGTTACTTAACTGGTAAGGAGATTTGAATTTAAAAGCCAACTGATTGGGTGCCTGGTGGCTCAGTGGGTTAAGCCTCTGCCTTCAGCTCAGGTCATGATCTCAGGGTCCTGGGATCGAGGCCCGCATCGGACTCTCTATTCAGTAGGGGGCCTGCTTCCTCCTCTCTCTCTCTCTGTCTGCCTCTCTGCCTATTTGTGATCTCTCTCTCTGTCAAATGAATAAATAAAATCTTTAAAAAAGAGCGAACTGATTGCAGAATTCGAGTACTAAACTGTATGTGAAATTGCTTTACTGATAATTAGACCCATGAGAGAACTAAAAGTAAATTCTGACTGAGGTAACTAATGGAGATAATAGGTTTTAACAATGTAATAATTGACAATGTTTGACTAATAACTTACCAGAAACTGAAAGATCATCAGAATACAGTCCACATCTTTTGAAGTCTATACTATACTTTACAAAAAGATAAATATAATGGATTTGTTCTGAAAAGTTAAACTCTGAGTGAAACACGAGTTGAGCTTTAGTCTTTTGCTTTTAAACACATCTTGTAATTGGAATTTTAAATATAAGTAATTATACCCATTTACAAAAATAATTCTACAGAGTAATACATCACTAAGCAGATACTTTGATTTTATTTTAAAAAATATGATGACTTTATAGAAAATATTTAACTGTTTAATTAAAAAAGAAAACACCATCTTATGTAAACAAAATGAGTGTAAAAGCCATATCCATCCCATATGTCTTCCACCTGAGACCTGTGTTAAAATTATTTTTTAAGCACTTTTGTTTTGAGACCCTAGTAATACAAGTTAATGTTGGAAACAGGACAGAATTATTAGTCTGAAAATTATTTCCCATTACTGATATGCATTTTTGGATTGCATGGCTCCCCATTTCCATTCATTAAGGTTGATATGTAGAATTATATTTACATCTGCAAAATGAACCTATGGCAAATATGAGTTAGGAAGCTTCCTTGTTTCTGGAGTTCCCTGACAAAGAATGTAAAAGGGGGAATTTTAGTTTGTTAAGAAGGAAAAGCCTAAATGTAAAACTGAAGCCATATTCCCAAAGAATCAAGGCACTAGATTGGGATTTTGAAATTCTGTTCTTGTGTCATCCTAGTAAATAGAAAAATATATGATGGGTTCTCAGACAGTGAAAATATATCATTCTTGTTCTCAGAATTCCCCTATAGCAGAACCTGGGATCCTAAAAGAGAATGGAGACGTTTGTACTATAAGCATTTTAAACTAATGTTTCTCACAATGTTTGATTTTTGAAGCCATGACAATTTTTATAAACCTACATATTTCAGGGGCGTTTGGGTGGCTCAGTCGTTAAGCATCTGCCTTTGTCTGAGGTCATGATCCCAGAGTCCCCGGATCAAGCCCCACATTGGGCTCCCTGCTCAGTGGGAAGCCTGCTTCTTCTCCCTCTCTCACTCCCCCTGCTTGTGTTCCCTGTCTCACTGTGTTTCTCTCTGTCAAAAAAAAAATATATTAAAAAAAAGAAAAATCTACATATTTCAAGGAATTTCTTCCCTGAAATTTTAAATATGAAAATAAGAGTGATGGTAATGTTAGAAGGAAAATATAATTTTGATCATGAAAGGTGTGATTTTAATTTCAGATTTTAGATATTAATTTAATTATTAATTCTGTCAGCCTGCCCTAGGCTCTTCTATTCTGTGCAGTACAAGATAGAATAGTTCCTAGACCATTTGCAGTGATGGGTCTGTTGCCTTGCTTTGTTTTCAGCTCTGATATAGGTGTCTTTTACTTCTTTTTTTTTTTTTTTTTTTTTTTTCTTAAAGATTTTATTTATTTGACAGAGAGAAACACAGCCAGAGAGGGAACACAAGCAAGGGGAGTGAGAGAGGGAGAAGCAGGCCTCCCGCCGAGCAGGGAGCCCGATGTGGGGCTCGATCCCGGGTCTCCGGGATCATGACCTGAGCCGAAGGCAGTCGCCCAACCAACTGAGCCACCCAGGCGCCCCGGTGTCTTTTACTTCTTAAAAATGACTGTCCTACATCACTTCACTAAGACTTTTCATTTTTTCTGACATTGGACTTTCATTGTCTCTCTCATTTTCTTAAATACTATAAAACAATTCTGGCTCACTAATTCAGTGGCAAAATGTTAACATTTGATAGAATGTTAGAACTTCCAGGCTTGTAAATGATTTTTATATATGCCTTATGTGACTCAAAAGGATTTATTATTAATCTTCTGTGTCACTGTTGCTTTAGATATTAATCTCCAGAAGCACATAATTGTTATATAAGTTCCATGGTTATTGTATTTTAAAGACATGAATGAACTTGGCATCTATTAACCATAAAACTTTATGGCATCCTTAAAACTAAGGAAATCTCCTGGTCATTTGAAAAATAGCTAACATATTAAATTTTAAATGTCATCAGTACATGGAAAATGACCAGTTCGTGATTAATTGATGTTTATGAGATAACCCTGTTGTAGAATTGGTTGAAGAATATTCTCCAGTTTCTATACCTCTGACATAGTGTAAGATAAACTATTTTTGTTTACCTTTTTTCTCTATTAAAGAGTAATATACTTGCTTATTCTGAGCAAAGGACAATTAATGAAACAGTTAATTCAGCATACACTATGCACTTTTAGATATTAAATGGTAGAACATCCTATCTTTTGTCTGGAATGACAAACTAATATCCTTTTTCTTCCTGGTAGAGTCAAAACACAAAGGTCATTCTTCAACTACTCCTGATTATATGGGAACAGTCACACTGTAGAGAGTTTCTTAATTGACCCCACTCCCATTCTAGGTATACTCTTTAGAATAGAATTTTTTTTTGTTTTTATTGGTGGCTGTTTAGTGTAACGAGGATGGCTATATTCAAACATGAACATAGATGGACAAATTCTGCCACCTTTCCCCTTCCTGAAACTGAGAGTTTTTCATGTTTTCTGAAAGTAGAGGGATACACTTAAAATTTGTATTCCTTTTGTCTTTTTTTTTTCAAGATTTTGTTTTTAAGTAATCTCTACACCCCTAGTGGGGCTCAAATTCAAGACCCTGAGATCAAGAGTCACATGCTTTACCAACTGAGCCAGCCAGGAGCTCCTTAGAATTTGTTTTTGAACTGTTTTCAGGCACTCTACTTTGAAAACTTTCCAAAAACCCTGGAAGGATACAAGAAGGAAAATAATAAAAATTATGTTCCATTAAATAATAATAGGCTATAATGTAATGTGTTTTTGACTCTTCAAAGTTAATCTCTTTTCAGATGCAGGCTTCTTATATGTAGACTTGGGAAGGGAATTTATGTTCTACTCTGGGCTAAGAACTAACATGAATAAGCACCTACAGGCCTTTTTGACTTCATGCTGTATTGAGTAAATTTATTCCTTTCTTCCCTAAAATAATTATTCAATGTACAAGCACTTCACAGAGTTATTTTAAACCTTCCTCCTTTAGAACTTACCCCAACACTGTGCTAAGATGCTTCACATATAATTTCTTCCCTTTATTTACCATTTATATTTGTCCTTGGATTCATTATTCCCTACTCAGACAACTTCTCAATAGACCACTTCTCTGTGTTTGTATGCTTATTGCTCCCAACCTCCACACTGTCAAGGACTTACGTTTTTCCCCATCAGATGCCACTGTGTATGTGTTCTGCTTACAGTTGATGATGCATCCACAGGGCAAGTGGGTCCAGTGCTTGGACAAGACAAACACTGGGGTTACAGTGGTGGCCAGGAGGGTTAGTAGAAAGCTGAGTGTCTCGAAGGGAGGGCTCTGAAAGCCCAGCACGTGCTGAACCATCATGTGGATCTGCAAAAGCAAAGAGCTTCAGATCTATCCCAGGATAAAATCTTCCACTTTGCCAAGCCTTTCCCCAAAGCATGCTGCCCCACCCTACCCCCCTTCTCCATGCTCCCTTCCTGCCTGGGAGCCAAAATCTCTGTTGGTGGTGGACCACTAGGATCCCTTGGGATGAGGCCGGATGATTTAGACCACAGCATGGTTTCTACTGCCGGGTGCCTGGTCTGTGTCCTCCGTCACTTTAGGTCTCTTCCAGGAAGCACAATTACAATGCTGGGGACTCTACCAGGAAAACAGGAGGGCAGACTGGAAACCTGCACCTGGTACTCCAGATGGCCTTTGTCGCATCCCTGGACCGCTCCCCCCAACCGCACCCTCCAGCTTGCTTGTCACAGCAGGGCACCACCTTCCCAAGTCAGAACTGGCCTCTGGAAGGCTTGAACAAAAAGCCTGTTTGGCCCCCACTCTTTCTACTTCTGATGGTGCCTCTCCAGTCACTCTCCCTGCTGAGGATAGGCGGCGTCCTTACCTCGGCAGAAATGGAGTAGAGAGAGAGGTATGACAGAAGGTTGGGGTGCGGGAGGAAACCCCTTTACTACCTCCTTTCTTTTCTGCATATTCCCAGATATGAGAACACCCTTTGGCCCTGATAGATCTAGGAAAACTGTCTCCTGCACCCCAGAGCGCTCCCTGCCCTCTCCCCAATTTTGACACGAGAAGCACTTAGCAAAGGCTTCGCAGCCAGCCAGCTTTACCCGTGCGTGTCTAAAACCGAGCGAGACGCAGTTGGAAAGGACTTAACTGCGCGTCTCTTGGGGTGTCTCCCAACCAGGGACGCTAGTCCCAACATGCATTCACACTGTCTGGTACACACACCCGTACGCTTGAGCAACTGCATTTTTACCATCATGGGCAGCCAAAGGATGACTTTTGTCAGCGCTAGGATCAAGGAGAAGCGCTTCTGCGCTACGCTCATGGCGAAGCTCCTGATGCCGTAGAGAGTCCCCCGGTTCTCACGCCTGCCGGCGCCAACCACAGCGGCAGCTTCGTGTCCCGGTCCCTGCCCGGGCCGTGCCCTCGCTGGTGGACCCGGTCCAAATACAATGTCGGAGCTCGGAGAGCATCCCCCAGAACACCCAAGCGCAGGGCCGGGAGCATCATCCGGGGAAAAGGAAAGCACTCTCCCTCCGCTTGGAGGGGTCCCAGGAGTGGACGCTCCGCGGGAAATTTCCTGGTAGTTGGCATGGAGTCTTGGCGGCTCCTCCGAACACAGTAACTGGTGAGTGAGAGGGACCGAGAGGCCGGCGAGAAGTCCAAAGGCCGAAGTGTACACAACGAAGAGGAGCAGCACGTAGGAGCTGGAGCAGTCCGCCAGACAACCCCAGGGCGTGCGCACGAAGGTGCCCCAGCCGCAGAGCGGGAGCGCGGAGAGCAGCAGACTGGCTGCCCACACTGTCAGCACCAAGCCGAGCACCTGGCCGGATTTTCTGGAGGCTGCCAGGCTCCCCACAGCCCTGTGCATGGAATAAAAGTTGTAGGAGGCTAGGAGAGTCGCCTTCAAGTTGCTTGAGAGCCCCTGGCATAAATACAGTAAGGCAGAGGTGGTACACAGAGACTGAAAGTAATCAGGGTCCTCCTTTGGCCACTGCAAAAACATGAAGATGGTCACCGACAGGACGCTCATGAGATCATCTCCAGACCAGGAAGCCACAAGCATGGACACAACGGTTCTGTTCTGCATTTTCAGCAGGGAAACTAGTGAATAAATGCTGCCCACCAGGGCTGCAAGAGTCATTAAGCATGTCAAGCAAAAAAGATAGATATTCAAAGTTCTTGGCGGATTTAAAAGGTTCGTCGAATTATTTTCTTTCCATAGGCTAGAGCCATTTGTTGATAAGTTACTGGAAAATCCAGACATTGTCTTTGGTTAATATTTAATTTCCCTTTCAATAAGTCTGTAAATATTCTCAAAATAAAGCATGATTGTTAGTTGTAAATCGGATCTCATTCTCTCCCACCAAATTTCCCTCTAGATGTTCCCCTGTCAGTCCAGTAGAAAATAATCAGGCATGTCTCCTTTAGATTTGACTCAACCCATATTTAAAAATTGGGTTCCATTTAAAGCATCAATAAAAAACTTTTCAACCTTCCAGTTAAAAACAAGCCAACCAAAAACTTCCTCCTGAAATCATTAAGTTTCTGGCATAAAAGCAAAAAGTTCCTCAGGTAGATTGAAAAACAATGACGTCTGACTCCTTTTATGTCCTTCTTATGGAGCAAAGCAGCTTGTAGCTTGAGGTAATCAAACTCTGTTCACTTTTTAAAAGCAGTAAAGCGATGCATTTGGTTCCAGAGCTGGATTCAAAGGCAGAGAGATTATCAGGTAGGTTTCAGCTTTGCGGGTGCAGAGAGAGACACATACATAGGCAAAAAGGACACACACACACACACACACACACACACACAGAGGAGAGAGAGAGAGAGAGAGAGAGAGAGAGAGAGAGAGAGAGAGAGAGAGACTGAGCACAGCTCCCCGTCGAACCGCTGTGTTCTTCAATCAGCCTGTGATCCTCAGAGCTGCAGGAAGGAGGAGTCAACTCCAAGCAGGAGAGAAGCAGGAACAAAAGGGAGGGGAAACAGTGATGAGTAAAATGATGTACATCTTCTCAGCCTGCCTCATGCAAAGCAAGAAACAATGTCCTTGCTAAGCCTTCCTTTGTGGTTTTGACATATAAAAACTAGCTGAGATACTTGCTCAGATTTGATGTGAATGATAAATACCATCTTTGAGAGGTCTAAGCTACTCCACTAAGGCATTGCTTTTATTCTTATCTAGATCTCTCTGATTCATAATGCTTTAGAAGAAGAAGAGTCTCAGTGCCAGTTTTAAAGAATAGGATGTACTAGATTTGTTTTTTAAATATATATTGTACTTACTAAGAGTGTCATAATGGTCTTCATTACACTAAACAAAATTTTTGCAGACTCTTTTAGCAGAGGCATACCAGCTTTTAGGCACATAACTATTTCCTATCAAATGTCGCCCAGTAAGCAAGCTGCCATTGGAATAAGTAATATTTTCCAGTTGTTAAAGTCAGATGACATTATGTAGGGTCTAAAAGGGACATTACTCCACAAAAACATTTTTAACCTGAGTATTTGGGGTCTTGTGCATACAATAACTGAATCTCTGAACTCATTAAAAAACCGTCAGTTTTGCAAGATGGGATGCTTAACAAAGAAATAACAGACAATAGTAGTTCTGTTACCGGAATCAGGTATTTGAGCCCGACAACTGAACCGAGCCCAGATCCAAAAATCAAAGGCACAAGCGAGGCTTTATTGGGACCACGACTTCAGCTGAAGGGTGACATACCACAAACTGAGAATAGTTAAGTCTAACCTCCCCAATGTAGGAGAGACCCTGTTCAGAGAAAGTTCCCTCTCAAGTTACCACCCGGGGCCAAGATACTATTGAGGGAAAGGAAAAAATAAATTAAAAAAAAAAGTGTGGGGGCTCTTCCTGATTGGTTGAAAGGGACTCATCCTGATTGGTTGATATTGGCAGGGCAGCTCCTACAGTTCTCCGTGCTTTAGGAGCCCAGTCCTCTATTTTAAATCCGGCTTGTATATGGAGCTACATCCCAGTTTTGCTCCATAAAAGAAACAGTCTAACAACAACAGCCAACAGAAAGCCTCTCAAATACATAATGTTTTTCACTTGGGCCTTTTCCCCATGGTCCCTAATGGTCTCAACTCTGGTCAGGAATTTCCCACTGTGCTTTACAGTAACATTCCTCCTCAGCTCAGCGAGGGTGCCTTTCCTCATACCTCTGGGTTCTGAAGGAAATCAGGGAAGGGAAAGGAGGAAGTTGATGTGGTAATGCTCTAAAGTGAATGGAAGTGGTAACAGAATTCTAATATTCCTTTCGTTTTAGAGGTAACAACTACATTTTAAACCTGAATCTGCTCATGTGGAAAGTGATTGTATTAGTCATTGCCAGGCAGACCCATCAGTAAACATAGTAGGCACTTTGCTTATCTTGACATGTTGTTTTATTTCCCCTTTGCTCAGCAAATGGAAACCCAACCCACCTGTTCCAGCTAGCTCAGCACTCCAGTTCTCCCTACTGATAGTAATAGACCTTGCAATGCAGTATGGATTAGAAGAGTCAGGATAAATTCATGTTAAAGTTGCTTCACAAAGCACAAAATGATAAATAGGACTTTCTTTTTAAAATCATTTTCAAAGTTCTGTGGCATGCTCTTCTGTGTCTTTTCTGAGACCTATCTTTCCCCCCATAAGCAAAAATAATTCTTTTCAATATGATTAATATTGATAATAATTCTGGTTTTTCAGTTGAATTGGATGATAAATAGGACAATGTTAAAATACAATGAATAGAAAATGGTTATAATACCATTTGAGGCCTGGAGACATTTCCTCTATTATACCATCAGTTTGGGGTTTTCCATTCAATATAAATTTGGAAAAGAGATACCTAACCATTTTGTTGCCCTAGTCTCTAGGCTATGACAGAAGAGGCAAGACTATTAGCACACTTCCAAAGGTGGTGGTAGAATTGCAACCAGTAAGGAGCTAGGAAAGATTTCTGAATGTGAACTTCACACCCTATTATTGCTGGCTATGTAATCTCAGCCAAAAATATTATACTTTATCTTCTGTTTCTGTGTTAACACATCTTTAAGATAAGGGCTTGATGGGAATATTTTTAGCCCTTTCAAGTTCTAAAATTAAATACAGTTTTAAAATCAAGTTAAGTTTATCTTAATTTTCTTTTCTGCCTACTTCACAATAATCAATATTGTCATAAAATAGAAGGGGGAAGCCTATAAGACCTGATGCTTGGATTTGCCTCACTTTCTCTGCCCATGCTATGACGGGATGGAGGCCCTTACGAATGTGCAGGTGATATAAGATTCAGACAGCCTGGAATGTTGGGCCAACTGAAAGATCATGGCTTCCCTAGAGGTCTGAGTGAACCAATATAACTTGTGTATGAGTGAGAAGTAAGTTATCGTGTAAGTCAGTTGATTCGAGGGGCTGATTTTTACTGAGTGGTAATCTAGCTCATCCAAATATGATCATGTATACTGTTGCCCCCCCTCCACAGTAAGTGGTGGAACCAGATTTAAAAATCATAATCTGACTCTGCATTCTGAATCACAACAGACATACATTTTTCTAATTATCCCCTCTTAGTACCTCATGCTTGGGGACATGTCCAATGGATGTTGATTATCATAGAGTTGTTCCTCAGAATGTTTGAAATATTTCATTTTTCAAAATATTAATTTATAAACAACCTTTTACCAAGCTTTTTATTTTAAAATACATATATATGCATATGTTATGCATCTATACATACAATACATCTATATTATATATATATGAATTTCTTGAAAGTCGTAAGCCCTCCCCTTAGCCATAATCTCAATTTCTTTACAATATTCTCTTGAACTTAAAAAAAATTTAAGTCACTCAATATTTTCAAATAACCACTATAGCTTTTAGTAAACCAGAAAGGAAGAGTTCTAAGAGGCTCCTCTGTGCCTTAAAAAATTTACTCAGTTCCTGTGAGTGAGCCTTCTTCCTCTGTCTTTTTTTTTTTTAAGATTTTATTTATTTATTTGACAGAGAGAGAGATCACAAGTAGGCAGAGAGGCAGGCAGAGAGAGAGGAGGAAGCAGGGTCCCTGCTGAGCAGAGAGCCCGATGCAGGCCTCAATCCCAGGACCCTGGGATTGTGACCTGAGCTTAAGGCAGAGGCTTTAACCCACTGAGCCACCCAGGCGCCACTTCTTCCTCTGTCTTACTTACAATAAAGCCTTATATCTTTAAATTACTTAATAATGTAATTAAATGTAAATTAAGTCCTGTTTTTAAATTACTTAATAATGTAAATTTATATTGATTAAAATAGAAATTATGATTATACCAGAACAGTTGACATGAAGACCTATTTATTGTAGTCCCGTTGCTGCTTTGGTTACTTTAAAATAATATACCAAATATACCAAATATAGCATTGCAGCCTATAAAACAACCTACACAGAATTACATGGCAGTAATTTCATTAAGCTTTTAGTTTATGAAGTCCTTGATGCAATCATACCTTTACAAAGCACTGAAGGCAACTCATTTCTCTAAATGTCCACATTATTTAGATCTGAAAATTCTGAAAGAGTAGAAAACAGCATAACAAATTCTAGTTGAATATGGCAGAGTAATATCCTTCACTCTGTGGGGCTTTAGCAATAAAAAAATAAGCACAGGACCTAATAGAAACATTTGGTTTTGTTTTATGATACTTTCTTAAAAAGTATCATAAATAAAGTTAATCATGAAGGTATATTTTTGTTTTTAGAAATATAATATTATGCAGGCAAAACATTTTAGAGGACTAACCAACTTTAAACTCTTATTAACTTATCATTGAAACTGAAATGAAAGATTTCATAAAGTATCCAATATATATGCACACACATAAATATATATACATTTTATAAATATAAATATATAAATTTATAATATATATTATTGTGTGTATGTATATATAATTCTATAAAAACATGCACAATCTGCTTTAGCTGATGGTTTTCCAGAAAAGTGACTAGCAATTTACAATCACAGGAGAGCCCAAATGCTGTGATTTATTTTTTTCTTTTTCAATGTCTCATCAGAAGCCTACAGTATTTAATATTATCTAAGAATTATAAATAAGGACATAATTTAATGTGACTATAAGTCAGAAACTACATGAATCTAATCTTTAGAAACCTGCTTAATACACTGTCAACCCAAAAATTCTCATTGATATTTGTGGAGATTGTTTCAAAGGTCTCTCAAATGGGAAATTGCATGATTTTTAAAACCTCTTCCCTGTATTAGACAATATTTGGTAGTATACATGTATGTATATATGTTAATGTATGTTAGTATATGAATGATGGATGTTATTATATGTAATGTGTTAATGTAGATTAGCTACAGAAAGAAATAAGGTTTGTTTTCAAGGGTCAATGCTTACTCAGTGTTTACTTATTTTGGGCAATGATCTTGACTATGATAGTTATGTAAGGTCTGCTAGCCATATAATAAAGACAATACCTGGAGGAAAGTTTTTACAAAAACTGTGTGAAGCTGTTGAATGGATTGAGAATAACAACCCATTCTGTAGAATAGAAATATGAATCCTGGAACATCTGGGTGGCTCCATTGATTAAGCACTGGACACTTAGTTCTGGCTCAGGTCATGCTCTCATGGGTCACTAGAAGGAACAGGGAACTTTGGGCCCCGTCCCAGCCCTACCTTGGGCTCTACACTCAGCGAGGAGTTTGCTTGAAATTCTTTCCCTTGCTGGGGAAGAGAATGTCCCTACCTCCACTCATTCACACATGCTCTCTCTCTAAAAATAAATAGATAAATCTTTAAAAATATATACAAATAAGATTTGTCTATCCTAAATATAATGGTAACTATAAACTTTCATTCTTTCAACATTTATTTGATGTCTAAATGTTGGACAGTGTGCTTTATGCTTTCTGCCTTTGTGAAGCTTATGATACAATCATTTTTCATATTATCTTCTTCCTTAAATTATCTTCTGATTAATCTTTCATTTCAAGAGATTCAATACAATAAATATTTAATGTTTAAGGTTAATGTCTGCTTCGCCAGCACAACAAATTGAATAAGCCTTAAACTGGCAATAGAGGGGTAATTCAGGGGACCCCTGTACCTTATTTTCCCAAGGTCCATTTGAGCTACAAGGTTTCAAAGAAATAATTTCAACATTTAGTATCTCAGGGATTGACTAATATCCTCAGCTAAGTACTATCACTATAAGTGATATACAAAGGAATCTGATATTAATTTTTAGTTTCTTTTCACTAAGGACTTGGTTAAAACTCATAAGTAGCTATGAGATTAGTTCTTGGTTCTGGTCTATTTCATATTTCTTTTCATCTTGGGTTAGTCAATGTTACGTTGATCCTCAATTATTATGTGACCACCCCTATCTCTCCCCACCACCATTATTCCTGTTCCACACCAGTGTGTGCTAGGACTTTGCTTCCTCAAGTAAAGCCTTTTTCAGTATTTTCAGATGAACTTTTCAGTTTCTACATATATAAATGCTCAAGGTTTGCTTTAAGTACCTAAACTTCATTGACCATGTTCTCAAAGATGGTTTCTCCTTCCAGTTTTTTGTGAAATGAATGTCACTCCTTTGCCTAGGAATGGCTCCTCTGTGCCTCAGTACTGTGGCTTTACTTTCTCACCTGAGAACTCTGCCCTATAGGAGTGTCATTGTCTTGCCTTGAGATGGTATCTATGGCATAGAAATGGGAAATATGTTTTATCTCATATCGTTGGGCAGGAAGAGTATTTTCCTTATTGAGGTCCTTCGTTCTTTCATTAAGTAAAGAGAATGAGTTTGAGAGATTTCTTGGTTTGTTTTGGTGGTTGGTAAACTATGGTCTGTCTTTATAAGTAAAGTTTCAAGGGAACATAGCAAACCCATTCACTTAAGTCTTTTTATAGTTACTTTTAAGCCACAATAACAGAGTTGAACCCTGAGTAATTGTGACAGGGTTCACAGTTTGTGCAATCCACAAAGCCAAACATATGTATTATCTGGCCCTTTACAGAAAAAAAATTGTTGACTCTTGGTTTATCTAAAAGAGGAGCATTTTACTGCAAAGTAATCTCAAATTGAGTAAAATGTTTGGGTCATTTGTGAGATCATATCCGTATCTTATGTAGTCTATGATATATAATATATATTATAAAATGAATTATACATTATATTTATATGTAAATTATATGTAATTAGTAATAATATCAATAACAATAACAATAGCTAACATTTATTTGGTAATTATAATGTGCTAGACATTCTTGAAAGTTATGTACATGTATTAATTTCACAATTCTATGATGTATTAGTTTTAGCCCTATTTTCTAGATAAAGGACTTGAGGCATTGAGGATAAATAACCCAGCTAATATCACAGTGCTGCTAAGTGAAGGGGTGAGGTTTTGAACTCAGGTAATCCAGAGAAAGAACCCTGGATTTTAGAAGCAGGACTGTATGTGCTTTATTTTCCTGCCCTATTCTGTAGATTTCTTGCCTTTGCAAACATCCTGGGAGCTGCAATAAATCAGAGGGATTGCTGGGGAAGAGAATGTCCTGAGGCAACACACTTTTCTGAGGTCCTAACTCAGTACATAGAACGATGCAGATGGCTGCCGTTGTTTCTTTTCATTTAGTATCCTCGAGCTCCAAGGATTTTAAAGAAATTATCTCAGTAGCTCTTACTTCCCTAAGGAGTAGTGAAGTTTTATCCAAACTCCATAGCTGAGAAGTTAGAGCACACAAGGAAAATCATGTATTCAAGATGATACTATAATTCAGTGACTAAGGTAAAAATCAACCTTCTTTCTTTTCCTCTTTTGTTATTTATTCACAAGGACAGAGGTGTCTCTGAGCTACATTTTGGGTGTATTTGAAATGGAAATTTTATTTATTTATGAAGAACATATAAAATCTTGAATGAAAGAGAGACATGGTATGGGCTTAGAAATATGAGTCCTAAAGAGGTGAAAAGCAATATTGATTCTCTGGTCTCTGTGGTAGAGAAGCTGGAATCCAACAACCTGGGTGTGATTTCTAACTCTCTTGAGGCTTGCTTTGAATCCTTCAACAAGCCACTTAATCTTGTCTATGGCTCAGCAACTCTATCTTTATAGACAGGATAATAATACCTATCCTGAAGAACTTGAAAAGTTCAGATGAAAAGCATCTTAAGAGCTTAGAATAAATAATGATGAGTTTCTGGTACACTTATCTTCATAACTGAAAGTTATTTTCAAAACATCACCAGCTCTGGGTCCTCTGGTAGATGACAATGAAGGGAAAACAGTTGTGATGAAGCATTTATCTCGTTCCTTTCCATCTAAGTCCTATACATAATCAGAACCACAAAGTCACTGTGCACATTATATCATTTCCCATTTGATATTCAAATTAAAATGTGCAATGAAAAGAGGGAAGAGACAAGGAATGTGTGTTGGGGTTGGGGTGGGGATTATAGTAGGCCTGAGGTATCTGGGCCTTTGTGGTATTGGTGATGGTAGGTGTTGGGGTTGGGAATCTGACCAGCCTAGCAAGGTCAGGCTTGAAAATGGGTTTGATATAACTATAAAGTGATGACAGAAAAAACCCAAACAAAACAAAAGGAAACTATGCTCTTACTATGCAGAAGTTAATTCCTATTAGCAGTTCGATGTATATACATAAATGGAATCTATACATATATGTAATCATACTTACATTTTTGTTTTTTTCATGGATCAAACCACCTTGGAGATCATGTCATATTAGCATTTCATTCCTGTTACATAACTGTTTTGTATTTGATTATATGAGCTATAATTAATTAGTTCCTTATTAAAGAACATGTAAATTCTTTTTCTGATTGTTTTGCTCTAAAAGTAATATTGGATGAACATACTTATACATATACCAAAGCATCTTTTTATAAGTATATGTACAAGGCAAATTCCTAACATTGGAATTGCTAGGCCAAAGTCACTTTAAATTTTGACAGATTTGACTATGTGCCTCCCAAGAAGTTACACCAATAACAGTAACATAAACCCAAATATGATTAAAACTGCCTGTTTTTCTCACATTCTCACCTGTACTGAGCATTATGGAAATTTTTATTTTTTTACTAGGTTAAGAAATGTGGGTTTATAAGTGCCTATTGGTGTGAAGGAAATACAAAGTTTATATGTTCAGATATTTGTTCTGAGTTTGTCAGTTACAGTTTGATTTTGTTAATTAGTTTTTATTTTTTAAAAAGGTTATTTTATTTGGGCTACTGAGGTTGAGGGAGCATTCATTAATGACAAACAACTCAAAGAAAAAGAAGAGGACCTGAGTTGTATAGAGGCAAGTAAACAAAGGAACTACTACTGAGAAAGGTAGAGGTGGTCCTACCTGGAAAAATGCCAGAACACAGTGGTCCTTTGTATAAAGGGTGAGATTCTTGCAACCATTACTGTTTTCTTGGAACAAAGAGTTCAAATAAATTTCGACATTGTCATACTCCCCTTTTGTTCAAAATAAATTTTGTCACTGAACAACTTAAAGGTAAAGACTTCATGAGTGGGGAGAAGCAGAACCTAAGAAATAGTCTCTTAAGGGTACTTGTTAATCTATTAATGTTTTTTTAAAGACGTTTTTCACTTTTAGGAAAAATTATTAATATTTCCATTTGTGTCACACAAAATACTTCGCATCAAAAGCATAAAATATGTTTTGTTATTTTTTGTACTAGTATGGAAGGCCTTTTTACATTTGTATTTTTACTTGTTGACTCTATTTGTTACAAGGATTTAGAAGAGGACTGTGCTTGATTTTTATTTCACAGGTATCTATCCAGTTGCTCCAACATAGTTTTACATAATCTATCTTTTCCCAACTGATTCAGTGTAACACTTAATATACAGATATAATAATTTCCCATATGAATTATGTCTCTTTCTAATTCTCTATTCACAGGTTATTTTCTATTGATTTATTTCCAATGAAATAATATTTTTTATAAATTCCATTGGAGTATAACATGATATGAAAACTGTACAGATAATAAATGTACAATTCAATAAATTTTCATAAAGTAAGCTCACCTGTGTAAATAGCACCTAGATGATGAAATACATTACCAAAATGTCAGAAGCTCCCCCATATGTCCCTTCCAGTTGCTACTCTTCCCTACCCTAAGAGTCATCAATGTCCTGACTTTTAATCTATAATCATAGACCAGTTTTCCTTGGAAAGATAAAATATGCACTCATATATTTAGCTTCATTTACTCAACACCATGTTTGTGAGATTTATCCATGCTTTTTAATGTAGTGGTTCTTTTTCATTTGTATAATACTCTATATCTATGAATATCCCATAATTTTTCAATTCTACCAGATATGGACATTAGTGTTGTTGTCAGTGTGGGGCTATGATGAACAAAAATGTATAGATTTTACCTTACTTGTAGGCTATTAAGTTAGCTTGTTACTGTTTTGTGACAAAATCCAGGGGATTCCTGGATCAGAAATAAAGAACTTTATTACAACAGTAACAGTAGAATATCAGTATTTTCTTGTGTCAGCTTCCCAAGCCTACATTTCCACAGAGTAACATGTAGAAGGCAAATGACTACCAGCACACACAATAGAGATTGTGTTACAGGGTAGAAACCCTGAACGAGCTCAGGAAATACAAGTAGTTTATCATGGTCAGTAAGTATGTCTGCCCTTCACTCTGGAGGGAGACATTATGTTTTCTTCCAAGGCTGGAAGCAAACCTGCCTTTTACTTTGGATACAAACATCACTGAAAAGAGAATATAGAAAGGCAGTCAGTTCTCTGCTTATAAGACATGCAGAAACATGAGATATGCATGGTTTCCCAATAAGAACAGAACAAGTATACCCACTATTACCATTACTGTTGAACATATTTCTGGGGGCCCTAACCAATGTTATGAGGAAAGGAATACAAACAAGAGTTTGGAAGGATGGAAGTTAAGAAAGAAAATTAGTATTATGTGCAAATGATATGATCAATAAACCTAGGAAGCAAAAAAACTTATAGACAAATTATTACAACTAAAAAGAAAATTGATCTGTTGTGCAAAAGATCAATTTTTAAAAATCAATAACAGCACTAACCAACTAGAAAATGTAATAAAATACTTATTTTCATAATTTAAGCCCTTGAAGCCCTAAAAATCTTGGAATGTCTGAGGAATTAATTTAACCATAAAACTCAAGCCCCACTTAGGAAAAACTTTAAAACTTTAACAGAAGTCTAAAGAAGATGATAAATGAAGATATATTCCATGATTCTGGATGAAGTGACAGAGTATTATGACGATATAAATTCTTACTAAATTTATCCATACAATGTATTTACAATCAAATGTAGTGGAATTTTTAAAAGAACTCAATAAACATCTTAAAAGTTATTTGGAAGAATAGAGTTCCATGCATAGCCAAGTCAGTGTTATAAAGGAGAAATAACACATATAATGAAGTTACTACTCTAAAGGTGGTATGATGTTAGTATAAGAACACAAGAACTACCAATGCAGCACATCAAGAAGCCCTGTGCATATCTGACAACATCTATTACAAACATCTTCCCACAAAGGATGACCTATAGAGTAGGTGATGGCTTACTTTATGGAGAAAAATAAAAATGGATCTTGAGCATGTACCACATTTAAAGGTGATTTGGGATAAATGAAAGAGTTATGTAAAAGGCAAGCTTTTAAGACCTTTGTAATCCAGAGCAATGAAGGTCTTAATAATTAAAATTGAACACATACAAATCAACAGGGGAAAAGTTTGATCAAGTTTTTACATTAAAATTAAGAATTAAATGTTTCTGCTAAAAAAAATACCATAGACAAAGTTTATAGAGAGATTAAAAAATCAAAGAATATCTTTATAATTGCTAAAACTAAAGAAAAACAAAAAACGATTAATGTCTATTAAAAGTAGTAGTTATGTGTAACTGGCTAAATTCACATAGCACAATGTCCTTAAGATTCATTGATATTGTCACATATTGGTGAATTCCCTTCTTTTTTAAGGCTGAATAATATCCCCTTATATGTATAGATCACATTTTTTAAAAAAAATATTTTATTTACCTACATGAGAGAGAGAAAGAGAGAGCAAGAGTATCAGAGGGTAGAGGGCAGGAGAGGGGCAGAGGGAGAGCAGGCTCCCTGCCGAGCCGGAAGCCAGCTGCAAGGCTCATCCCAGGATCCTGACAGGTTGACCTCATCCAGGCACCCCAGATCACATTTTCTTCATTCATCTACCAAGGCACATTTGTTTCCACATCTTGGCTGCCGTGGCAGTCGCTTCAGTAAACATGGGAGTGCAGATACCTCTTTGAAATGGCTAACAGTGCTGTATGTAAAAAACACATTGCATCCCTAAGGAGTAAGGGAAATGGGATTGAGGTATAGAAATAAAAGACAAAAAGAGAAAGAATTTATTTCATTTGGGTTTTCAAATATATTTGCATGAGCCGAGCAAATCATTCTCCAATGATTTTTATGATTTTCCCATAACTTGGCTATTTCTCTTCTTCTAAGTTTCATTTTGAATATTTTTTTTTGTTTTGGCACTTTACTTTCTTGATTAGATTGTACTAGGTAATCTATTTTATTGCTTTATTTAAAGCACCAACTTCTGGATTTATTTACTAATTCTCTGTTTTTCTTCTTTTACTCATTATTTTTTTAAAAAATCACTTTAATTTAATTTAATTTATTTATTTAAATTTAATTTTTTTAATTTTCAAATTTTTAAAATTTTATTCTATTTTTTCAGTGTTCCAAAAAGATTCTTGAATTGAATAATTAGTTAATGCCATTTGTTTTTGTTTAGCAATGTGAATGCTGAAAAGTCATACATTTATAAAATTATTTTTAAAATCTATACTTTGTTATAACTAAATCTCATAGGTTCTGATTTGGAGTGAGAACAGAAGTATTAGTCTGTATGTGCTGGAACTAGATGGTATTTTCCAGTTGTGAATATTTTGCTGTCTATGGAAGAATAATTTTGGAGTAGAGTGGAATCTTTTTTTTTTAGCTCAAATTAATCTTGTTCTTTCATTTTCAGCCTTGTGGATATGTTTATTTCATTGAATGACCAAAATTAAACTCTTATTCTAATTTCAATGACAAGCTCTACTAATCACTATAGGATTTAGCTGCTGCTTTGAAAACGAATGGCTTTCTGTTTTGGGTTTTGATTGTTTCCTTGGGCTTTGCCCTGGCTGTAGTGAATACTGAGAGTCTTCTTCACCGCCTCCTCAAAGAATGTGCAGCAGATTTGCGTAGAATGAGCAACACGGGGACTAGATGAAGGAGATTGTAGGGATTCATATTACTTTCATTATCACCATTTTAAAAATTATAGGATATTTTTGCTGTTTTTCATTTAGATCCAAAATTATTTGAAGGAGTTTTCACTTTAATTTCCAGATAGGATTTTAAAAAATATTTTCTACATACTTATAGTAGTATTATACTGGATGAGAAAGTGGTTATTTATTTTGGAATGAATTTAGATTTTCTTCGTTATATAATATTTAGTTCTTTTCTTTTTTTTTTTTTTAGTTAGATTTTATTTATTTGACAGAGAGAGAGATCACAGGCAGGCAGAGAGGCAGGCAGAGAGAGAGGGGAGGAAGTGGGCTCCCTGCTTAGCAGAGAGCCCGATGCAGGCCTCCATCCAAAGACCCTAAGATCATGATCTGAGCTGAAGGCAGAGGCTTTAACCCACTGAGCCACCCAGGCACCCTCTTTAGTTCATATTTATGAAAGATCTGTGAGCTCTTAAAAGGAAGATATATTCTCTGTTTTAAGATATAGCACTTCATAGACTTTTGTATAACCTTGCACTATAGTGTTAAAAGATAAACTGAGGCACAATAAAATTTTTTTAAGTTTTAAAAATTTTAGCAAAAATTGTTTTGAGTTGGGCAGCCCCAAACCAGAAGTGGTTAGGAGTGCTTCACTGAGAGGAGCTACTTAAGAGCTGGTGCGGAAGCAAAGAAAGGAAATGATCCATTGACTATAGCTTGCTTAACTGAAAGCCTACTTCTCCCTCTGCCAGATGCTCCCCCTATTTGTGCACATTCTTTCTCTCTCTTCCTCCCTCCCTCTGACAAATAAATAAAATCTTAAAAATAAATAAAAATGAATTTTAGTGTATACTGGTAATGGGTAAACAGTTAAATAAAAAATAATTATGAAATAGAAAAAAAACCCTGCATGATGATTTTCTCTTCTTTCAAAATCATCTGCTAGGAAGACTTCAGATTGTATTGTGTCACACGAAGAGTAAGCACTGAGTATTTGTTTTATTTAGTTGAACTAAACTGCCTTTGTAAACAAACAAACAATGGTGAAGATATCAAGATGAAGGTGGAGTCATAGCAATCTATCGTTTTAGGTCAGGTTCTCTTCTGAAAAAAATTTGGGTATCCCGAATATGGTTTGAAATTGAAGTTAAGAGTAGTTTTTAAAATATTCCAAATAAGAGGCTTTTGAAGAAACTGGGTAAGGAAAAGTCAGAGAAAGAAACATTTTTAGAGTTTTGGTGGTACAAGTGATAATACCTTGCATTTATTGAGTGGTTATTATATGCTGGGATCTCTTTACTTATGGTAGCCATCACTGAATATTTTATAGGGTTTTCATATGGAAATGAGATTAGATTTATTCTTTAATTCTCCATCTGAAGAAATTAGGACCACACTGTGGAAATTTGAAAGAGACAGATTTAAAGTGAATATATGAATTTTAAAAGGAACCCACCAGAATTCTTTGCAATTGTAATGAAGATCTCCCAAATAGTGAGATTCCCTGTCATGGGAGGTGTCCAAAGAGCACTGGGTTCTTGCTGGCCTGGGACATTTTAGAGATAATTCATAATTCCAATTGAAGGTTAGACTGAGTGACATAGAAAGACTATTACAATTCTGAAAATCTGTGATTCTAGGTTCCATCCCTTGGATAACCTTAAGGAAAGTAATGCATTTTTAGAAATAAAAATGCAAGCTTTTGATATGAGATGTTGAAGTCATAGCAAATTTAAACTTATCCTAGATTTTGGGACACACACTAAATAGTAAATTTCAAGCTAGTTAGTATTTGATGAATAAAACCAATAAAACATACCTGTCTCTAAAACATAGCCCTAGAAGAGAATTTTATTCTACTGTTAATATAGCCAATAACCAACATACAACCCCTGCTAGTTTATTGAAAAGACAACAAACGTGCTATAGACTATAAAATAATTCTTTTTATAGTTCCACTTATCCATAATTAAATACATGCAATATATAAATGTAGCTCTTTAGTTTAGATTTTTTTCTCTCTCCTTCCCTCTCCCTCTCTCAGTCTCTGTTTCTGTCTCTCTCTCCTTGTTTCTCATGTAATTCTTCCAAACACAGAATTTCCTTTTAGGAACCTGTGGAAACAGAAATGGCATAGAGGCAAAATATAATTAGAATTTTTGGTTTTCTCAGAAGGATTACAGAAATGGACTCTATTATTACACTCTAGCATCCTTAAATGATGATCCATCCCAGTACTTTTCTCTACATTACTTTCAATATTTTTTATTTGTAAAGTGATTTACAGTTTACAAAGCAATTTCACCTACACTATGATCATCTTTACTCCTGTGATTTAACAAATATTTACCAGTGTTTATTATCTTCTGCTTTTGGCATGTGTACATTTTTCATTTTACATTTCAAAATTTCCAGTGTGTACAAGAAATTACTATGGGACATAATTTCCCTCCAAGATTTTTTCTTTTTCCGGTCAAGAACAATCTCTCTTCTGGGAGGCTTATGATTCTCTGCATGTTAGTCACCATCATGAACATTTCACTTTAAGAGAACATTTTAAATAAAGAACAATGTTCCTGTGATTACAAATCGATTTAAACAAAATTTGTGCAGTTTGAGATGCTGTGTGTTCAGCTAGATTTAGTCACTAGCTAAAAGTCTCACTCTTACACAAAAGACTTGTCATGCACTAATTGGGAAAAACTGTTGATAAATTAATACATGGCACGAACCTTTTGGATGCGTAGAAGTACTCAACATGATGAATGTTGCATTGAAAATGACATGCCCCAGCTCTGTCAAAGAAAGAACTGACTTTCAGTTGCTGGGAACTGCTTTCATCTTTGGAGTGTTTATCTGAAGTTGGTGTCGACACGAACATGATATTTTATGGGGCTTTAGAGATCTTGATAACATGGAAAATATTCCTTGTGAAGTTAGCAGAATAAAGAATAGGTTTCTTCCTTAATTCTGTGGTTCTGAGGCTGTGTGTTTTATGGCCCCAATAGTAGCTAGGTTGTGAGTAATTTTTGAAGGAGACTCTGGAGGTTTGTCTATGCTTTGGAGGTATGGCTTGAGTGCTTTAAAATCGAATGAAGTGTTTCTCTGAAGCTATCAAGGTCTCTAGTATGGTGAACTTTTTTGCCAACCAAGATTTCATTTAAGAATAATCAGAGATAGCACATTGGGGGCATAGTAGGTTTTATGGTAAAAATCTCAAATAACTGATGTCTTTCTGCAAAGAATTTGATTGATTGCCTAGAGGCATTGTGATTTTGTAATCCAAGTAAATAGACAAATCAATTTCCACCACTTAAACCTGAGTTTGACACAAATCCCTAGATGTGCTATGTGCAATTTGCATCTAAGCATAAAAGTCATAGAATCATGACTCATTCTTCTTACCTATCCAAACTTAGTGGTTGAATTTTTTTTTTTTTTTGTAAATCTAGATAGCAACTATACCCAGATGATGGGTACAACCTTTTAAATTTTACCAATAAATTGTTCAAGAATTAAATTGGTATCATGATATTTGCAAGCTAGTTTTTATAAAGACTCTTTAGAGACTATTAGGATTTGCTATTACAGAGTTGTGATGGGTGACTCAAAGTTGAAAATAAATTTGGTGTAGTGCATTAAACTCTATTTTTTTGGTAATTATCCTAAACTGCGTGTCAGTCCATATCATTATAAATAAAAGCCTAAAACACAGAATGAATGGATTTTAAAAGTACACAGTATTATTATACCCAGAAAAGAAGTATAGGGTCTCTGAAATAGCCTCATGAATTAAAAAGAAAGTTATTTTATTTTTCCTTAGAAGAGCTTAAATTCTCAATCTGCTGTTATAATCAAAGTACTGTGGAGCTGCAAAGGACCTTTTGGAACATTAGTCAATGCCTTATTTTGGAGAGTTGGAGACTGAGGCTCAGAGAGGCAAGTGACTCATCCAAGGTCAGGAGCTAGCTAATGGTAGAGCTGGCCATGATTCTGAGCCCATCAAGAATTAAATAATGCTTTAATTTATTTGGCAGCATTTTTAAGATTATGAAATTTCCCAGTTCTACTAGGTCAATCAATGGAAACTACTCCAGAAATGGCTTCTGGTGCTCTGTCTTTTTTTCTTCTTCTTCCACTCCTAGTGTCTGTCCAACTTCATTTCCCTGCCTCTTCCCCTCCAAGCATCTCTAATAAATCTTTCTGCAGGCCCAGACCCATCTGATTTTCTGGCTAGATCTGATTGAGGTAAGATGTGTAATGTAGTCAGTCCTATTTATCTTCTGCCTCCAGCTATGGACACTTTGGCTTAAACCACCATCACAAAACTGTATATTAGTTCTTAGAATATATCATTTGACATCTTATTTTCTATATAGAGTAAAAATCAATGAATGAAATGAATAATCCATCATTAGTTTATTTATTCAGCAAATATTTATTGAGCAATTACTATGGGCCAGACACTGTGCTAGGAAGTGGTAATTCAAAAATGAATAATCTGTGATGCATGCTTTCGAGGACTTGGCAGTCTTGTTACAGGGGTTATACAGTTGTATAACCCCAGGTGAGGCTTACCTGATGCAAATTACCTCCCTCCTACTAGGGAGTCCTTGAATGCCTCATGGTTCACACCAAATGTTCCATACCAATTTAAAATATTTTACTTAACAAGCACACAGCACCATGTGCCAGGCCCTATCCCAAGAGCTTTACAATTGGTAATTCATTCAATCTTCAGTCAACCCTAAGAGAGAGGTTCTATGATTATTCCCACTCAATGATGAAGAAATAGGCACAGAGAAGTTAAGTAAATTGCCTAAGGCCATAGACCTAGTAAGTGGTGAAATTGGGATATAAACCCAGGTAGTCTGTGTGTTTAACCACTACATTAAAGATATAGACATGAAGAGGGAGCACGTTATATAATAAACAATAAACAGACATTATTGTTTCTGGAAATTAGTTTAAGGAAAGATTCAGAGAATGAAAAGGGCACTATGAGAACTTTTGAAGATTTGTTGTGCTGGTCCGTTTGCCTACGGTATACTATAGAAAAGCTAGTTAGATAAAGGTCTGGTGTGCTTATTTTGAGATCCAACAGAAAAGAGTTAGCCTGGGAAAATAGCATCAGATTTTTGTTTAAACCTTCCCCCTTTCTTTGGTGAGTATCAGCAGTATACACTCAGTCTCCCCAACAAGAACCAACAGTCTACCATAATTGGGCACCCATTGAAGTCACCTGGGGGGAAACCTTTTAAAAATCCTGGTATGTGGGTCAGAGTCTGGCCCAATTAAACCAAAATCTCTGGAGTGGGAATTTTCTTTTTCTAAGCTTCCCAGGCAATTCCAATGTGCAACTATGTTTGGGAACCAATAGCTTCAAGTGCTTTTCAAACTTTAGCATGCATTGGAATCCCCTAGAGGGCTTATTAAATATAAATTGCTGGGCTCCATATCCAGAGTGTCTGATTTAGAATTATATTTCTACAATTATATTTCCACAAAATTCCTAGGAGATGTTTATGCTTCTGTTCCAGGTACCCTGCTTTAAGAACCACTGGCCTAACCACTTCTTTTACTCCATAACCCCCTTTCTGATCGCTCACAAAGTCTCTGAATTCTACCTTTTGAATAACCTCACAACCAGCTTTCCTCTCCATTCACTTGTCTCTGGCCTAATTCTCCCATCTTATTTTAAGATTTTACCTTTAAGATATTTACCTTTCTTCCTGGGTTCCTGTTTTCAGTCTTACCCATTCCAATTCATTTCCTCATGGCTACCAGAATAACCTTTCCAAAAATATGTGTATTATGTGAACATGACTCCACAGGTTCAAATTGTTTGAAATGTCAAATCCAATGACTCTTTTGTAGCCCACTGTATTTCTACTATTTATTCCATACTCTAGCTAACTTTCTTGGTTCTTTCCTGGCCTCCAAGAAAAACTTAGCACACCTTTTCCATCTTGTACAATATTGAATCTATACCTCTGTCATATTATTATGCAGTGACTATTTAGACAGAGTCTTCCCTTCTTCACTGTATAATAAGTGGGGACAGTATTGTGGGTTATTCATCATAGTATACCAAGGATTTTTTTTTATAATGTTATGTTAGTCACCACACAGTACATCATTAGTTTTTCATGATGCATTGTTTGTGTATACTACCCAGTGCTTCATGCAGTACGTGCCCTCCTTAATGCCTATCACTGTGCTAACCCATCCCTCTACTCCCCTCCCCTCTAAAACCCTCAGTTTGTTTCTCAGAGTCCATAGTCTGTCATGGTTCATCTCCCCCTCTGAAATCCCCCCCTTCTTCTAACTTCCTTTATGCTATTTCTTATGTTCCACAAGTAAATAAAATTACCATATGAAAATTGACTTTCTCTGCTTAACTTACTTCACTTAGCATAATCTCTGCCAGTCCCATCCATGTTGATGCAAAAACTGGATATTCATTCTTTCCAATGGCTGAGTGATATTTCATTATATATATAGACCACATCTTCTTTATCCATTCATCTTTTGAAGGGCATCATAAATCTTTCTACAGTTTGGCTATTGTGGACATTGCTGCTATGAACATTGGGGTACATATGGCCATTCTTTTCACTACATATGTAGCTTTGGGGTAAACATCCAGTATACAATTGCTGAGTCATAACATAGCTCTATTTTTAATTTTTTGAGAAACTTCCACACTGTTTTGCAAAGTGGCTGTACCGACTTATATTCCTGCCAACAGTGTAAGAGGGTTCCCCTTTCTCCACATCCTCTCCAACATTTGTTGTTTCTTGTCTTGTCAATTTTTGCCATTCTAACTGGTGCAAGGTGGTATTTCAATGTGGTTTTGATTTGAATTTTCCTGATGGCTAACGATGAACATTTTTTTCATGTGTCTGTTAGCCAATTTGTATGTCTTCTTTGGAGAAGTGTCTGTTCATGTGTTCTGCCAATTTTTTGACTTGATTATTTGTTTTTTAGCATTGAGTTTGAGAAGTTCTTTATAGATCTTAGATATCAGCCCTTTGTCTTTAGTGTTATTTGCAAATATCTTCTCCCATTCCGTGAGTTGCCTCTTTGTTTTGTTGACTGTTTCCTTTGCTGTGCAGAAGCTTTTTATCTTGATGAGGTCCCAAAAGTTCATTTTCACTTTTGTTTCCTTTGCCTCTGGAGACGTATCTTGAAAGAAGTTGCTGTGGCCGATGTTGAAGAGGTTACTGCCTATGTTCTCCTCTAGGATTTTGATGGATTCCTGTCTCACATTGAGGTCTTTCATCCATTTTGAGTTTATCTTTGTGTATGGTATAAGAGAATGGTCGAGTTTCATTCTTCTGTATATAGCTGTCCAATTTTCCCAGCACCATTTATTGACAAGAATGTCTTTTTTACCAATAGACATTTTTTTCCTGCTTTGTTGAAGATTATTTGATCATAGAGTTGAAAGTCCATAACGGGGCTGTCTATTCTGTTCCACAGATCTATGCATCTGTTTTTATGCCAATACCGTGCTGTCTTGGTGATCACAACTTTGTAATATAGCTTGAAATCAGGCAATGGGATGCCCCAGCTTTGTTTTTCTTTGTATACCAAGGATTTAGAACAGTGCTTAGAGACAGGAAGAGTCTGATAAATATCTGATGAATTAATGGGTTGCATTTATAAACTAATTTACTCCATGTTTCTCCTATACCTTTTGGACAATTCTTTAGTGAGGCTTTGAGTAAACAGAAATTTACACTTGATCCTTGCCAATGTTATTATCACTGTGGTAGTGTTTTTTTTTTTTTTTCTTTTTTCTTTTTTTAAACTTTATGTATTTTTGGTAATCTGTATGTCCAGCATGGGACTCAAACACATCACACTCCTCTGACTGAGCCAGCCAGGTGCCCCATAGTGATGTTTTCTGATATAAACTGCTTTCTGAAAGGAATTGAGAGCTTTTGAAAAATTTTCTAAGAAGATTGTATTTATTTATTTGACAGAAAAAGAGACTGAAAATAGGCATAGAGGCAGACAGAGAAAGAGGGGGAAGCAGGCTCCCACTGAGCAGAAAGCCTAACGTGGGGCTTGATCCCAGAACCCTGAGATCATGACCTGAGACAAAGGCAGAAGCTTAACCCTCTGAGCCACCCAGGTGCCCTGAGAGCTTTTGAAAACTTAGCCATCTAAAAAAGTCAACATTTTTCCAGAGAAGAATGTTGTAAGTCATTGTATGATCATAATTTAAACTATTTAAGTTTTGATTTTTTTCATTATAGTCAGATACATTTTCTATCTGCATAGCAGATAGATTGTGATCTTTCATTAATGAGATATATTTATGATATTAAGCATACCATTCCTCTAATTTTGGCAGTGAAATTTTATTCAGTTTACATAAATTTCAAGAAATTGAAACATTCTCAAATTGACATTATATTGACATATATAGGTGATATAAATTTTTTTAAGAGCTCAACTTAAAACTAAATTGTGAGATCGGACTAAAATTAATCATGATTATATACACTCTAAATCTTTGAGTAGAAATTTAGGGCTTTTTCACATGTTTATTTATATTTTATTCAAGTGATTTTCCATCTTTTATGTGTATCGGAATCGACCAGAGGAATTTATAATAATTCACAAGTTGCACCACACTCAAACACACTTATCAGAGCCTCTTGGGGGTGGGGCACAGGCATTTATGTCTATGACAGAGTGATTCAGACACATACAAATTTTTTTTAATTGTTTTGTTTCATCATTATAAACTTTTCAACTACTTCTAAAGGGGACTTATTTCCTATAGTTTTTCAACATTTGAGAGAGGTAATTAGTTACTAGATTTTTGTTGTAACTTCTGTATTGTTGAATAATAATAAAAACTGTATAGAAAGATAAGTTATTGCTCTTCTCTGAATTAACTTCAAGGAGAATGAGAGTGAAGAAAGCCCTTTGCCAAGATAAGGAGCAAGTGACTATAATAATCTCAAGAAAATAAGCCAAGAACAACATGGTGATCGTTATAAAGACCAATATTTTGAAAATCTTTATTCATTGGTTTCTTGCTATTGAGCTGCCACAGATTCAGTCTAAATCTAGGTTCCCATACTTCAGGATCAGTAAATAAATTAATATTTATGTTAATTTGTGACACAATGATACATTTCTCTCTTCTTAAATACATGGATCATATTTAGATCAAAATGTTAGGACAACATGTTCCTTTTTGTCAACACATAAATAATCCTTCTACACAAGCTTACTGTCAAAGCCAAAAGGATACTAACTGATTCAATGTTCTTTCTGGGGTGAATTTTACACTGTTAACCAAATCATACACACAAACATACAGGGGATCAGAAGACAAAGTATGTGAATGTCTGGTTAATGCTTTGCTGAGGCATTGGTAGAAATTTAGTTGTGATTTAGGATGTAACTAAAATTTATAAAAGGCAATGTTACTCTATCTGAATCTTATTTTATATAAAGTCACATACTAGACTTAAAACAAAAGTCTATTTTCTCCAAATGGTAGATAAACAACTGGTTGTTTTTTTTTGTTGTTTGTTTTTGTTTTTGTTTTTTTTTTGCTACCCAGCATTTGTCTCCTACCTATAGTGAAACACCCCAGTTTTTCCTTTTTGGGGGAATTGCTTCTCTATTGTGTGCAGTGATGATGCTTCTGGTATAATCTCAGTTTAACACATTTCCAAGAAGATTCTGCTTTGTCTTTTTAATAGTACTAATTTTGTATGCTTCCCTAGTCAAACATATAACAGTAATGACCACTATTTATTGGACAACTGTGATTTGCAAGAGTGTAAATATTTCAGTGTGTAACTCTCAAGAGTAAAGACCACTTTAAAAAAAAAGAGATTCATTTATTTATTTATTTTAGAGAGAAAGAACGAGAGAGAGCACAAGGATAGAGGGAGAGGGAGAGAGAATCTCAAGCAGACTCTGAGCTGAGTGTAGACCCCAAACTGGGGCTTGAACATATGACCCTGAGATCACACCTCTGAGATCATGACCCAAGCCAAAACCAAGAGTTGGATGCCCAACTGACAGCACCACCAAAGTTCCCCTAAAGACTGCTTTTTAAAACATAATCCCAATACTATTATCACCTAAAATAAAAAAAGTTAAGAAATTTTATCATATCAAGTACATAGACTGGATTTATATTTTTCCAATTGCCTAATATTTTTTTCTCCCTACTCCCATTTTTTTCTTTCTTTTTAACAGATTTCTGATCAGCGTCAAAATAAAATCTATGCATCAGGTTAGTTGCTATGTCTCTTAAATATCTCTTAATCCATAGATTCTCCTTCAATCTTTCTTTCTGTCCTTCAAGTTTATTTGTTGAAGAAACACATCTTTTGTCTTGTAGATCTTCATAATTTAGAATTTGTACATCAGATTGTTTCATGTGGTGTCAAATAGCAAGTTTTTCTGTCCTCTGTGAATTGGAAGTTGGATTTAAAAGTTTGGTAAGATTCAGATTCACCTTTTTTTTTTTTTTCAATACTGCATAACTGTTGTGTATTTCCACCTGGAGATGCATAGCATCTGGATGTCTCTCTTTTTGTAATGCCATTAGCCATTGATGCTCACTTCTCAGATCCATTAATTCACCAGAAGTTACAGAAATTTTCAAAATAATGAGTTAATATCCTAAGATCCTCCTCCACCAGTTATTATCTTTAAAATGTTATTATGAACTCATAGCTATAAAAATTTTAATTTTTTCTATCAATTATAGTTTTCTTTCTTGACAAATTTTCCCATCTTTGGCTAGTAAAAGGCTCTTCAAATTGGCCTTTGAGTCCTTCTTACACAACTCTAGTAGTCTTTGATATTTTCCTAACATATTGGTATATGGATAAGAAGTAACATTTTAGGCTTATCTTATATGTTTTCTGCTCCAGATATAGCAATGAATAATATTACTATTATTTTTAATAAAGGAATGTTTTAGTGTCAACTTGAATTGACTAATGAAAGTGGCTTAATAGATGATCCTGCCATACAAGTTCTCAAGGAATATCTGGTGAAGATAGAACTGAAGGGCCCCTTTTAAACCAATATTTGGGAAGTGAGCTATTGAGGGAATGATGGGTCATTCCTGATTGTGTTCTTTGGACTGATTTCACACATTTAATGGCTCCATTCATGTGAATGGATAAGACCACAGATACATGGGGGGAAAAAGTCCATTGTTATCTATTGTGTCTATATATCAGGCTCATCTTTTTATCTGCCCTCTTTATATATTTAGCTCCATCTACAGACCTAGTACCATGAAACCTTTTTTTTTTTTTTTTCATTTCTCTGTTGTGATCCTCTGGGATTGATTTTCTCTGTAGGTATTTTATTTGACACTTGAGCTGTCCTCCTCCCTGGAAGCTTGCTTCCACCTCTGCCTAGGTTCTTGTTACACAGGATGGGGTTAGCCCCACCTCATTCCTCATTTAAGCTGGCCTCTCAGAACCCCAGCCTAGGTAGACATCTGTTCTCTCTTATTCTAATGGAGGAATTTAACTATTTGTCAACATTACAATATGACAGTACACAGTGAATCTGAGAAGATGATATTATATGATTTTGCCAGTTATTTTTTGTGAGAGAAGAAAGATACTACCTTGGACCAAAAGTCTGTAATTAGTTTTTTTTGTTTTTATTTTTTAAGAATATATATATATATATATATGTATATATACATATATATATATATATTTGAGATTTTGAGATTTTATTTCTTTATTTGAGAAAGAGAGAAAGTTAGTGGGAGGGAGAGGGAGAGAGGATTTGAAACAGACTCTGCATTGAGTTCGGAGCCCAGCACCAGCCTCCATCCCACAACTTTGAGATTATGACCTGAGCCAAAACCAAGAGTCAGACACTTAACCAAAAGAACCAGCCAGGTGCCCCAAGAATAATTTTTACTACAGAAAAAGAAAAAAAAAGAAATCTCACAAAGTTAAAACCTCTGACTTATTTATCTGTTTTAAAGAGGCACTGCATCTAACTCTGCTACTGAGACTTGGAATTGAAAAGTAAAGTTTGCATACTTTACTATACAAAATGAAGTACAGAAAACTTATCAGTGGCTCGCATCAAGTAAAAGGAAAACATCTGTGGAAGCATTTCCTAAATATGTTATTCTTCATTCATTATGGACTCCATGTTTCCTCAGTGAGCTTGGTTGCCTAAAAACATTAAGAAGCCACACAATAATGATGCAGTTATATGAGACATATTAATGTTTTGATAATTTCTCTCTGATTGAACATACAAGCAATGAGGTGAATGCACAAAGAAGTGGTAGCAGAAACTGAGAAGAGATGTTAGGAAAAGAAATGATATTGTATCTAGGAAGATTCACAAATCATGCAGTTGCCTCTTTTAACACTTCAAAACATAAAGGTAGATTCATTAAGAACAATAACAATATTAATCATGGAGTGATTATTTATTACTGTCAGTCACTATTAATACCTTACTCATTTACTGCATGTAATTTTCCCAGTGGCCCAGAAGGTAGGGAATTTCCCATTATGCAGATAAGAACAAAGTGTCACAGAGGTTAATTACCAAATGCTGTACCACTCAGCTAGTTAGTGATGGAGCAGAAATTGAAAATCATAGTTGCTTGGATAAAAGGTTCACAGTCTTTCCATTAACACTATACTATCTTGAAATTGCCTTAAGAGGGTAAAAATGTACTTATATTTCATGCGCTAACCCCATCTCCTATTCCTTTTTACTTCATGTTGCAGTAAAATATAGTCTAATTTCTGATATTTATTTCATACTTGCTGGATATTAATATAACATGACTAAAATTAGTGTATATACTAATAAATGTATATTAATAAAATATACTAATAAAATTAGTATAATGACTTCAGAATAAGTGATTTCATTTATGTTTGTCATGTATGTGCATTCTAACAGTCAGAGGAAACACCAATTTTAATATTATCTTTATTTTACTTGAAGCATTGTTAACCAAATTAATACATTCACATTTATCCCATGGAAATTTTCAGACTACAATGAATAGTGTATTTTCAAATATAATATAGCAAAGTATAAAATAGGGCATAATTATGTTGAGTGCATTTAATATCAACATCTGTCATAATGTCAAATAACAAAAGGGAATGAAGCCACATATGATGCAAAATCATTTATCTTTTATGAATCTGTTGAAAAGAGGACTAAGGAGTTACTCTTAAAATACCTTTTGAGGGATGCCTGGGTGGCTCAGTTGGTTAAGCGACTGCCTTCGGCTCAGGTCATGATCCCGGAGACCCGGGATCGAGCCCCACATCGGGCTCCCTGCTCGGCGGGAAGCCTGCTTCTCCCTCTCTCACTCCCCTTGCTTGTGTTCCCTCTCTCGCTGTGTTTCTCGCTGTCAAATAAATAAAATCTTTAAAAAAAAAAAAACTTTTGAGAAGATAATGTAGTATCTTTGGTGCCCTATGAATGAAAATATATTGACACAGAAATGTTGTGATAAACTTGAAAATGCTAGAAATCTTGAATTTGAGTCATTGGGAAAATTTTGGTTGAGGATCACAACTTACTACTTCTTAATTTAGATCACCAACATACTTTCTAATAGTCAAACTAAGTTTTGCATGATGCTAGAATATCCAATATCATTGAATAAAATAATTTTTTTCTGGAAAAATTTTGATTAAATCTGATTTAAGAAAACACAGTTGATTAATTCCTATGAGGCACTAAAATATTTTTTAAAATATTCTGCTTTTCTGGAAACATTTTTTTAAAAGATTTTATTTATTTGACAGAGAGAAACACAGCCAGAGAGGGAACACAAGCAGGAGGAGTGAGAGAGGTAGAAGCAGACTTCCTGCCGAGCAAGGAGCCTGATGTGGGACTCGATCCCAGGTCTCTGGGATCATGACCTGAGCCGAAGGCAGTTGCCCAACCAACTGAGCCACCCAGGCGCCCCCTGGAAGCATTTTTTAATTTGTTATATCAAAAGCTTTAATTGAAAACCATTGTTTTGATGATTTATTATGAAGTTTTCTATACCAGTGATATCAAGTTCAAATGATAAAAGCACGTTTGATTCTCTAAAGAGTGTGCATAGTAATAGTCTTTTAAATCACAATAATCAAGAAGTTTTTATTTTAAAATGGTTCATTTGATTAGTGGAATTCCTTTTTCCTGGGAATGATTGTTTCTTCTAAAATGTGACCAGAACAAAACAACACAAAAGCAAAAACCAAACCAAAAAAACCATTACCAACTGTTTTGAACTAAATGTTTATGTTTTCATAAAATATGTATATTGAAATCCTACCCCAAGTGTGTTAGTTTTAGAAGGTAGGGCTTTTGGAAGTTGATAAGGTCATGAGGCTAGAGACTCAACTGATGGGATTAGTGCCCTTGTAAAATAATTCTCAAGGAGCTCTTAACTGTTTCTACTATGTGAGGCTACAAGGTGAAGTTGGCTATCTACTTTCTCAGAAAGGGCTCTCACCAGAATCCGACCATGCTGGCACCATGATCTTAAACTCCCACCCTTCAGAACTGTGAGAAAAAAATTTTCTCTTGTTGATAAGCCACCTAGTTTTTGGTATTTTTTATAACAGCCCATGCTACATTAGTTTCCTAAGGCTGTGATAACAAATTGCTACACACTTAGTGGTTTAATACAACAGAAATTTATTCTCACAGTTCTGGAAGCTAGAAACATAAAATCAAAATGTAGGCTGGGCTGTGCTGCTTGCTAAAGGTTCTAGGAGAGAGAATATTCCCTTGTCTCTTCCAGATGCTTGTGTCCCTAAGCATCCTTTGGCTTCTCACTGCATCACTCTAACTTCTGCCTCTCTCTTCCTACCGCTGCCTCTACTCCCTGTGTCTCTCTCCTGTTTGTGTTTCTTTTAAGAAGAGTTGTCATTGAATTTGAGGCCTACTGGATAATTCAGAGTGTTCTTATTTTGAGATTCTTAAGTACATCTGCAAAGATGCTTTTTCCAAATAAGATAATATTCACAGGTCCCAATAATGAGGATGTAGAACTTTGGGAGCCACCAAAAACTTTATATTTAGAATTCAAAAACAGTCCTTGGGATCTGTAAACTGGAATTAAGTGTTGGCTCCATCACCCACTAGCTGTATGATATTTGGCAAGTTACTAGTTCAATGCATACGCTTGGAAACTAAGGATAAAAATAGTGATCATAGGGGCCCCTGGGTGGATCAGTAGGTTAAGCATCTGACTCTTGATTTTGGCTCAAGTCATGATCTTGGGGTTGTGAGATAGAGCCTTGTGTTGGGCTCCATGCTCAGCAGGGAGTCTGCTTCTTTCCTTCTTCCTTTTCCTCTCCCACTCCCCCCCACTCATGGATTCTCTCTTTCCAAAATAAATAAGTCTTTTAAAAAAAGTTGTCATAGAGGGTTGTAAGAATTGATGATTGAACTTTTTCTTCTTGCTTACTGAGTGGATTTCTTTTGACCATGTACATTTTGCTTGGTCACTCTTATTTGAGCCCTCTGTGTCATTTGACATTATTGACCACTTTGAGCACTTTCCATTTCTTTTTTTATTTTTAAGATTTTATTTATTTATTTGAGAGAGAGAACATGAGGTGGAGGGTCAGAGGGAGAAGCAGACTCCCTGCTGAGCAGGGAGCCAGATGTAGGACTTGATCCTGGGGCTCCGGCATCATGACCTGAGCTGAAGGCAATTGTTTAACCAACTGAGCCATCCAGGTACACACAGCCCCCCTTTTAAAAAGATTTTATTAATTTATTTGACAGAGAGAGACACAGTGAGAGAGGGAACAGAAGCAGGGGGGAGTGGGAGAGGGAAAGGCAGGCTTCCAGTCAAGCAGGGAGCTTGATGCAGGGCTCCATCCCAGAACCCTGGGATCATTACCTGAGCTAAAGGCAGACACTTACTGACTGAGCCACCCAGGTGGCCCGACCACTTTCCATTTCTTGAATATATTTACTTTCTTAACTTCTAAGACATCATGCTTTCCTAATTGTTCTCTACCCCTCTGACTACTCTTTTTCTTTATTGTGCCTTATCCTGCTTCTTAAATATTGATTTCCTAAGGTTCCTAGTACAGGCTTATTCTTTAATTAGACTATAAACTTTCTCTAGGTGACTTAATCTGTTCCTAGGATTTCAATTAACACCTGCTTTCTGATGATGCTAGAGTCTACCTCTCTAGTTCAGATATATCCACCTTCAGCTGGAAACCTGTATTATGCCTCCTCCATTTTTACACTTAGACATCCCACCTCTAAGTCTTCATATTTCACATTCAAAGTTCAACCATAATTCTTCCATCTGGAAAGAATTGTCATCTGGAAATCTATGTTTTCCTTGTAGACTTACTTATTGTTACTCTCCAGTCATATTGGCAACCAGTATTTCCCCAATGTGTCATGCTTTTTTGCCCCTTTTGTCTTTATCTATATCTTTGTCTTGCTTAGAATGCTTTTTCTGAATTTTGTCAATACCTCCTTATTGTTCAAGACTTAAGTCAAGCTTCACTTAATTCTTTAAGATGACCATTTACTCTTTTCTTTGTAACCTCAGTGAATCTTATACCTATTTCCATCACATTAAAAAGTTTTTCTCCCCCATTAGACTGTGAGCTCCCTGAAAGATAAGTGTCCATGCCCCTTTCATCTTTGTATCTTACTTTTTAAAATAGTGTCTATCATAAAGTACTCAATAAACATTCATTAAGTCTATCTTGCAAGTATTGTTTTTGTGTTTAGCTTATTCTTTTTTTTTTTAAGATTTTATTTATTTGACAGAGAGAAACACAACCAGAGAGGGAACACAAGCAGGGGGAGTGAGAGAGGGAGAAGCAGGCTTCCCGCTAAGCAGGGAGCCCACTATGGGACTCGATCCTGGGTCTCCAGGATCATGACCTGAGCCGAAGGCAGTTGCTCAACCAACTGAGCCACCCAGGTGCCCCAATGTTTAGCTTATTCTTAAAAAGCATTTAATTATACCATAATAGTTAACATTTATTGAGAACTACTATTTCAGGCATCAGCCTTCTAAGATGACTTCATTACTGTTTCCAGACTGCTGGCATTCATGTCCTTGTGTAATCCCCCTTTAACTATGGGTTGGACTTTTTAAAATGCTGCTTCTTCTTCTTCTTCTTCTTCTTCTTCTTCTTCTTCTTCTTCTTCTTCTTCACATGCTTCTAATTAATAGAATATAGCAAATGTGTTTGGCTGTCACTTCTGAGATTAGTTTACAAAGATAATGTGACTTCCATTGTGTTCACACTCTGTTGGTTCTTCTCTCTGATGAAGCAAGCTGCCATATTGTGAGCTGATGTGTGGAAAGACTCAAGGAACTATCGGTAGCCCCTAGCCAACAGCCAGAATGAACTAAGTTTTTCAGTTCAACAATCTAAGAGGAACTGAATCTTCCCAACAACCACTCAAGTGAACTTGACAGCTGATTCTTCTCTAGTCAAGCCTTTACTCCAGCTCTAGTCAACACTTTGATTGCAGCCTTTGAACAGACTCTGAGCTAAAGGATCTATATAACTGCATATGGATTCCTCACCTGGAAACTGTGAGATGGTAAATAGTTGTTGTTTTAAGCTACTAAGTTTGGGTGTATTTTGCTATATAATAATATATAATTCAAACCCATTATTTTAAGCAATTCACATGAATCAATTAATTAATCCTTAAAACACCATAAGTTAGACACTATTTTAAACCCCATTTATAGATGAAGAAAACTATACAGTTTTGGGTTTGGGGACAATTTAGCTGCTTTCTGTTCATGTCTCAGAAGGCTATCATCAAGGTTTTGGTTCCAGGCTGCAATTCTGATTTTGGGTTCAAGGTTCTCTTCCAAGCTCTTTAAGGTTATTGTGAGAATTCTGTTCCCTGTGGCTCTGTGATGAATATTCCCATTTTCTTACTAGCTGTTATCCAGAAACCATTTTCAGCTACTGGAGGCTGTCCACAGTTCTTGCCACATGGCTTCCACAGGCAGTGCACAACGCAGATGTTTGCTCTTTCCAGGCCATCAGGAGAATCTCTTCTGTCTCTAGACCCTCCTTTAACAGCTCATCAGATTATAATGAATTCGAATAGTCTTCCTTTTGATGAACTCAACTGATTAGGAATCTCAATTACATTTACAAAGATCCCTTTGTCATACAACATAATACAATCACAGGAGTGAAATTCTGTTCTATTCATAGTTTCACCAAGGGCATGGGTCATTGGAGATCATTTTAGAATTCTTCCGACCCTATGTATTTCTACTTCTAATCCTTCATTAAGTCTGTTTTCATATAGTTAAAATAATGTGGCATATTTAGATATGAATACCCTACTTCCAACTCCATATATCACAAACATTTTCCATTATCATTAAGCTTCATAACCATAAATTTAATAGGTTTATAATGTACTATATAAAATTAATTTGATAATCTTCCTGTAGATTTTCATGTTTGATTCTGGCGAGATTAAGATATTTACTTTTGGAGTGAGACAAGTTTCTTAACTATTTTTGTCTCTGTTATTTTTAAAATGGAGATAGTTAAACTACTTATTTCATATGATCTTTCTTAAGATTAATTAAATCTTAATTAAGATTAAATGAGATGGTGCATATAAAATGTTTAACCTAATGACTGGTATGTAATAGGATTTTATTTATTTATTTTTTTAAAGATTTTTATTCATTTGACGTAGAGAGAGGTGGAGAGAGGGATTATAAACAGGGGGAGGGAGAAAGGGAGAAACAGGCTTCCCACAAAGCAGGGAGCCTGAGATGGGGCTCCATCCCAGGACACTAGGATAGACCTGAGCCAAAGGCAGGTATTTTAACAGCTGAGCCACCCAGATGCCCCTGTAATAAGCTTTTAAATAACATTAGCATCATTATAATCCTTACCATTTCTTCTGACTTCATTCTCATTTCACTCTAGATTCTTGTAGATCTAATTGATATAAGATTTCTTCTTGATGTCAATGAGGATGCAGGTATATTTGGTATATGAAGAAGAATAATCAAATGGTAATGTGAGTTTTATTTACTAGCTGTGTGACCCTGAGTAAATCACTTGGCTTTCTCATCTATAAAATGGAGATAGCAATATGTATCACATAGTTTATTTGCTAATGTGTGTATAAGAACAAACACCAATGATATAATATATATTCAATAGGTTAGTTTGTTCATTTTGAAAGCTCAGAATATTCCAAGGACGTTGTACACATACTTATGGTAAAAGTCTTTATTAAGTAATCCATATCTCTCTTACATCTGGAGTTTATGGAAATAAAACAGCTTGTAAAAGATGGATTATACAATTAAGGAGAGTGATTTGAAAGGAATAAAATGATGCTATTTTAAAGTAGTTTTTTTTTCTTTCCAAGCAAGATCTGTAACCAGAATAGGTACACAGAGTTTTATAGTTTCTATGTTTCTTAAGGATAACTTAAGTAAACTTACATAGCCTGCTAAAAACGGTTATTTTCTGGGGTGCCTGAATGGCTTAGTTAACCAACTAAGACTCTTGATTTTGGCTCAGTTCATGATTTCAGGGTTGTGAGATTGAACCATGTGTCAGGCTCTGTGTTGGGCATGGAGCTGGCTTGATTCTCTCTCTTACTATCTGCCCACCCCACACCCCCTCTAAAAAAGTTAATTAAAAATAGTAACTTTCTTTCATAATAAATAATGTATTTTCTTAACCATTTTCCCTATAGATTTCTATAACATTTTCATTTTGTTTAAAATGAGCTTCTTTAGTTAATATTCCCATGTCTATATCAGTTAGTTGCTATATATTCAGCACATTCATTTTTATTTTTCACTGAGATTTGTCATATTCCAGTCCTAAACATTCACATAGAAACTGTGGGCTAAAATGCTGAAATGTTCTGTAAATCATTGCATGCTAATTAAATTCAGTATTATTAGAGTCTTTTAGCATCTTTTTTCTAGGAAGATATCTAAAGATAATTTGATGGAAATGTTATATTTAGAGAAACATTTAGGCCTATCTGCATTATAAACACAAAAACAAACCAACTTGTAAATTTCAGAACTAAGGCTGATTTTGTGAGAAAAAAGCTCACTGATATTTGGAAAGTTTATAAATTTAACTAAAAGTATTTTATTTCAGTAAAACTGTTCATAAAATGGGGATGTCCCAAATAATCTTTGTACTGTTGGTGATGTGCTTTTACATTGAACAAATGGTCATTTAAGAAGAAAAGATTCCATAGGTTGTTGAGTACACAGCATGGTGGGGTGCCATTCTATGTGTTGGTTAAAAGCAGAGGATCAGATTGGCTCTGTGTGAACCTGCCACTTGGTACCTCAGGTTCCTCATTTATAAAATGAGGAGTACATTGTCGCTTAGAAGGGTTCTGTGAGAAAATAATGATATCATCTCTATGGAATGCTGAGGTTTAGTATATTGTAAGTGCTCAAAGTTAATTTTTATTCCATTACTATAATTTATGGTACCATCTTCATAGACAGTTTCTGAAATGCTAAACTATTGCTCTTCTAATGCCTCCCTAATGGTATTTCTTTGAAGAAAACCTGATAATATTTTGAACTGTGGCTGCCAGATTTCAGTTCTGATGGTATTTCTCTATGTGCCAGTCCTTATTCTAGATGAGCACGAGGAAGGTCTTCGTTGGCCAGAAAAGGGATTATAAAGCTGCTTCCTTTTAAAAGTTAATGAATCTAAATCACCCCAAAACCATTCATGAAGAGTTTTTAAAAATATTGTGATATTGGGCACCTGGGTGGCTCAGTGAGTTAAGCCTCTGCTTTCGGCTCAGGTCGTGATCTCAGGGTCCTGGAATCGAGGCCCACATCTGGCTCTCTTCCTCCTCTCTCTGCCTGCCTCTCTGCCTGCCTCTCTGCCTACTTGTGATCTCTCTCTTTGTCAAGTAAATAAATAAAATCTAAAAAAAAATATTATGATATTATGTAGAGAAAACTATGGGGTTAAATAGAGTGACATTTATCCTTTCCTCCATCTTCTACTCTATAGAACTAGATGAACTATATTCAACTTAGACCAAACTCCTATTGTTCCAAAATGCTGCGTGTTTATAACAGCTTCTCTTCCACAAGAAGGGTTTCTGGCACCCCATAAAGTCTTGTAGTTATATTCCATACCTCTGAGAATCACTCCTGGCTCTGCCTTCCACTTTCCTTTAGTCATGTGTTTGATTCCATGTTCTTCTGTAACTGCCCAGATTTTTTGTACTGGATAGGAGAGTTGTTCTGATTCTTGTTTTACATTTAGATAATCTCTATTTTAGTTTTCCCTCTTGGAAAAAGCCCATGGAGCTGCATTATTCTACTCCACCCCTAGTCCTGGCCCCCAGAACCTTGGTTGTGGTAAATTTTCCCAGAGGGTTGTCTTACCTGTCCAGATATAGGCAGTTAGCAAGTGCCCTAAGTCTTGAGTATTACAGTGTGGAGGTTTTCCTGAAGAACTAAAAGTTCATGTTCATTTTTACTTAGAGAGACCCAAGGTTGTGTGAATGAGGTCTTCAGGGTCACCTTAGCTGCAAACAGTGCTTCACCAGCTGTGAGAAAATGAGATGATGCTGGAATTCTGGATACCTTTGATTGATGGTAACAAGATTATAACAATTTCCATAAATGCCTCAAGTGAATGCAGCCACACTTTAAGGATTTGATTTAGAATTGCACAGACTTCTTGATATGGTGAAACAAAATTCTGATGGATATTTATGAAGATCAGACTTTTTTAAGAGTTAAAGAAATATCCAAAGATGATGCTCTTGTTCAGAGTTGATTTCCTCTGCCAAAACTTTTGATGAATTTGTTCTGAATCATACAGTTCCTCTGACCCAGCCTTCTTGCATCTAAGGTACTCATGGCTTGGAGGTTACTTTTTAGAGAATTTCTCAGCCCAATGATAGCTGGTTTCTGTGGAATATGAAACCATACCCCCTAAGGCAAAATCAGTGCCACAGTTAATAACTCTGTAACCCTAGATTAAATTATCAACACCAATTACTAAACTAACACATTCTTTTGGGATACATTTTTTTACTCCATAAATTTTACTGTTAGGTTTTGTGTGATATACAAATGTATGGATATAGTTCTTATTCTTGAGTAGATTATGACCTATGAAAATTCACAGAAACAATGAAGTGATAAAACATGTTTGAAGGTTGGGTGCAAAGTGTTTTATAGGTAGGATAGATTCACGCTGGGGCTTGAACAATATTGAGGGTTTGCAGATATGGAAAATATTGGATGGAGAATATTCACATTGACCAAACCAAAGATTCACATTGCAGCTGGAACAAAGCTTATTGTATCATTTTTATGCTTAAAACCATTCAGTGTTTACCAGATATGCTTCTCAAACTTGAATGTGCACGTACAATTAAAGGATTCAGATTCAGTAGGTGTGCAGTGGAGTCTGAGATTCTGCATTTTTAACAAGTTTCCTGCTGCTGCTGTTGCTGAACCTCAGATGAAACTTTGAGAAAAAATGTTCAGTGTAGAAGGGTGGAGGTGAGGCAGACTACAGCCCATCAACCAAATTTACCCTACTATTTGCTTTTTAATCAAGTTTTTTTTGAACACAGGCACATCCATTTGTTTACCTATTGTCTATGACTACATTTACACTACAATGGTAGCATTGAATAGTTGAGAGACCATATGGCCCACAAAACCTAAAATTTTTACTCTTCTACTTCACAGAAAAGGTTTTGACAATCTCTTTTCTATGCAATAAGATAAAATCTAAATTCTTAAGGTATGCTGGGACCGGCAAAATTTGCCTTCAGCCTATCTGTCTGTTGCTCTGCAATCCACCCTCTTAGAGTACATTACTGCCATAAGATCCATTTGATGGTCCCCAGTCCTATATGGTCTTTCTCATTTCTCTGCATATACCTCTTGCCTGCAGTGTTTCCTGTTATCCTCACCTTGCTCACTCACTCATCTTTCTTCATTTCTGAAGATACATCTTCTGAGAAGCTTTCTCAAGGCTAGGCTGGATGTTTGCCTGTGTTTGCTGTTGAATTCAGTAACCCCCTCCATTACAGCACTCATTTTTAAAAAAAAATTAAATTCAAGTTAGTTAACATATAGTATAGTATTGGGTTCAGGAGTAGAATTTAATGATTCATCACTTATATATAATACACATTGCTCATCCTAGCAAGTGCCCTCTTTAATCATCCATTTAGCACACCTCCCTTCCCTGTCACGTCCAGCAACCCTCAGTTTGTTCTCTTAACTATAGAGTCTCTTATGGTTTGCTTCCCTCTCTGTTTTTGTCTTATTTGATTTTTTACTTCCTCCATGTTCATCTGTTTTGTTTCTGAAATTCCATATATGAGCGTAAGTATATATTTATCTTTCTGACTGACTTATTTTGCTTAGCATAATACACTCTAGTTCCATCCATGTTGTTGCAAATGTTAGATATCATTCTTTCTGATGGCTGCTGAGTAATACTCCACTGTATGTATGTATATATACATATGTACCACGTCTTCTTCATCCATTCATCATTTGATGGACATTTGAGCTCTTTCTATAATTTGGCTATTGTTGATAGTGCTGCTATAAACATTGGGTTGAATGTATCAATCCAAATCAGCAGTTTTGTGTCATTTGGATAAATACCTAGTAGTACAATTGCCAGGTCATAGGGTAGTTTTATTTTCTAACTTTTTGAGGAACCTCCACACTGTTTTCCAGAGTGGCTGCACCATTTGCATTCCCCCAACAGCAGAGCACTCATTTTTATGCACAAATCCTGCCTGTTTGTCTGTTTCTCTCACTGAAAGGCAGGGATTGTGTTTCATAGTGCATAATATATAATAGATAGCCAATAAATATTTAGTGAATGAATAAAGGAGAAATAAGTGTAGCACATTTGGGATAGAGTAAAGAGAAAGGTTTAATGAAGGATTTATTAAGGAGAGTATTGGGAAATAAGATTGAACAGAATAAGATGCAGTCAAATAATAACGACCTTGAAACTAGGCATGAGCACTTGCTTTTCTTATTTTGGGTCAGCCATTCTCAGAAAACTTCTAAAAAATTCTAGGACTATTAGAGGCTCTTTGGTGGTCTTCATGGTCAGAGAAGTTTCAGAAACTCTGCACAATATGTTTTCCTTTTATAGTTGCATAAGTCACAGATTTTATAGTAAAGGAACCAGTTTAATTTTGTTTAATCCAGGATAATTCTAACTTTCTTGACTGGAATCTTTTTCTTTGTTAAAATAGCAAGTGCCTTTTGAGGAGCTTATACTCTGTGGAGTTCACTTTGAGAGATGTTGGTTTGGTCACACAGGACCTGAAAGTCTATAATTGAAGTGATATTCTATGAAGATACTCCTGGCAGGTGCAGAGTGGATGCATTGTTGAGGAAGGGAATGAGGTGCAGAGATGTGTTCTGAAGGTAGTTATGGAATAATGAAGGTTGTACATATATCTATCTCATGCCTAACAAGAAGGGTCAATATTTTTTTGACTACTTCCCACAATGGATAGTTTTCTTTTTCTTTTTTTTTTTGTTTTTTTTGTTACTAAATTTTTTTTCCAGTGTTCCAAGATTCATTTCCCATTCCCCACACCCAGTGTTCCATGCTTTAGGTGTCCCCAGTACCCACCAACAGGCTCTCCCATCCCTCCATCCCCCTCCTTCCAAGTCCCTCAGTTTGTTTCTGTGTCCAAAGTCTCTGTTGTTTCGTTTCCCTCCCTAGATTACCCTAGTTCCCATTTACTTTCCTTCTCCCACTGTCCTCCAGTTTACCCCTCATGCACCACAAGTAAGGGAAACTATGCGATACTTGACTTTCTCTTCTTGGCTTATTTCACTCAGCATAATCTCTTCCAGTCCAGTCCATGTTGCTACAAAGGTTGGATATTCATCCTTTCTGATGGACGCATAGCATTCCATTGGATATATGTACCACATCTTTATCCATTCATCTGTTGATGAGCACCTTGGCTCTTTCCACAGTTTGGCGATTGTGGCCATTGCTGCGATGAACATTGGGGGTGCATATGGCCCTTCTTTTCACTACATCCGTATCTTTGGGGTAAATGCCCAGTAGTGCAATTGCAGGGTCATAGGGTAGCTCTATCTTTAATTTTTTAAGGAATCTCCACAGTTTTCCAAAGCTGCTGCACCAGTTTACATTCCCACCAACAGTGTAAGAAGGTTCCCCTTTCTCTGCAGCCTCTCCAACACTTGTTTTCTGTCTTGTTAATTTTGGCCATTCGGACTGGTGTAAGGTGGTATCTTAGCGTGGTTTTGATTTGAATTTCCCTGATAGCTAGTGACGCTGAACATTTTTTCATGTGTCTGTTAGCCATTTGTATATCTTCTACGGAGAAGTGCCTCTTCATGTCTCTTGCCCATTTTTTGATGTGTTCATCTTTTTTTGGGTGTTGAGTTTGACTAGTTCTTTATAGATCTTGGATACCAGCCCTTTGTCTGTAGTGTCATTTGCAAATATCTTCTCCCATTCTGTGGGTTGCCTCTTTGTTTTGTTGATTGTTTCCTTTGCTGTACAGAAGCTTTTTATTTTGATGAAGTCCCAGAAGTTCATTTTCGCTTTTGTCTCCTTTGCCTTTGGAG